>JAOSBN010124048.1:0-31988 GCA_027563595.1 Erythroxylum suave | reverse complement strand
GTCTGTGTTTTGTATTTGCACTTCGTCTGGCTTTTGTTCTTTCACTTCGTCTGTCTTTCATTCCGTCTGTCTTTTGTACTTCTGCACACTTAACACACTTGTTAAAATGTTCATTTGTTTATAATATTATTATTATTAGTTTGTCATCAAAATTAAGACATCGTAAAGTCTTCCTGACTTAATAATAAGATCTTAACTTACATTTTGTGAGACCCTAGTAGAAATGTCAATTATGGCCAAAGTTGAGTCATTCACAGGCTAGGTCGTGCCTAACCAAAATGATAAAAATGACATCATTTTGTTAAAAACAATGTGTTTTTTATTTTTAAAAAATATTAAGGATGGGTTGGGCACCCATTGATATCCTTAGACCTTAGAGTTTAATTGAAACTCATAATTATGAATCTTGTCTAATTTTTTCTAAAAAATTAAGATTTGTTACTTTAGAATGTTACCAAAAGGCTATGTTTGATACAATCTCATGAGATAATTTTAGGAAAGAAAATTAAATTAAATTAAAGAGAATTAAAAATAGATGAAGGTTATGTTACTTAGTAGCTCATATAAGAAAAATTATTTATTTAAACGTGGCCATCAATTCTTAGTAAAAGAATTAAATACATTTGTGACATGATGAAATGAATATGATCAAAGGAGAATGAAATGTGAGATATAACCTAGGGTATAACATACAAAATCTATTCAAGGACTAATTCATTAATCAAGATGTTATATATTCCTAACAGGTATATGACTATGAGCTCTCTTCGTATACTATCGCACGAGTTATTGGAAAAGTATGAGAATATGCAAAAATCTTATTAACTAAACTTGTCATATGTGCTTGATGAGTTTAAAGTATTACCTTTCAATTGATAACTTTAAGGAATAGTTAATAAATTTGACATTATGAATAAACAAGCGATAATGATAAATTGAAATATTTGATGATCATCTAAAAAACACAAATATGAGCAAATTTATGTGAGCAAATATAAAGGTGTCTTATGAAAATCTTCTAACTAGTGGAATATAATCAAGTCCAAATAAGTGATTTAATTAATTACACATATAATTTGGAAGACTCTATATTTATCTATGTGTTAGCTTTTCCCTTCATTTCCATTGTAGGGTTAATTTAGTATTCTTATATATATATATAATGTAAATTTTGAGGAAGCGTGAAATAATTGGTTAGATAATTTAGGTTGGTATAATTTATTTTTGACTACTTTTATGTATAATAATTAATTACAAATAATAAATCAAAACATCAATTTAACATTTAACTGAAATCGTAAAATATATTCTATTTAAAAATAAATATAATTTATAATCCCTTGTTTCTATTCTAAATTTAAGTCATGAAGTTAATTATTGACTGTGATATCCTAATCTAAATAGAAAATAAGAAACTAATTTAATGTCAAATTTTAAATATAATTATTAGACAACAATTAAATTTTTGTTTTATATTTCTCTTTCAAAAGTAAAGTTTTTAAATATTAAATTAGTTAGGATTATTTTGAATTATAGAAAGACAATTAACAATCAGATTTTGTTAACTAAAAAGAATTTATATAAAAATAAAAATCATCATTAAATATTTTAAAATTTTAAGTGAAGATATAATATTTTTGTATATAAACCACTTTTTTAAAAAAATTAAATAAAAATTTATTATAGTCCTTAATTAATGATAAAATTTCATATAAATGATGGA
This sequence comes from Erythroxylum suave, assembly GCA_027563595.1. Lineage (NCBI taxonomy): Eukaryota > Viridiplantae > Streptophyta > Magnoliopsida > Malpighiales > Erythroxylaceae > Erythroxylum > Erythroxylum suave. The sequence continues at coordinate 30,265 of JAOSBN010124048.1, read as the reverse complement.
AAATTTTCACATTTACATTTCTGTGGCATTGGCAAGCAGGGAATTAATTAAAAATTTAACAATGTCATAAAAAAAAGTTTAACAATTTCGAGTTCTGAAGTGGTCAGCGTATCTACCGAATTGACACCCTTTCGGGCATTTCTTTCTGAAGGATTTTGAGGGGCCTGGGAGAAATTAGAATTTCCAACACCTAGTTGCCACCTTGGAGACCACCTTCCAAGTCAATCATTCAACCGAATAAGAAAGGAGCGTCACACGCTATGCACTCACTTGCACCTTCTAATGCAGGTTAACGATTGACCCATTGACTTGACTGTCTATTCCCGTTTGAATATGGCTGGCCCATGAAAAACGGGCCATCTGTTTCAGACTGGAGCAAAGTGGATTAGAACACTTCTTATTGGGCATAAATTTAATTATAGATCTTATAGTCATCATAGATGGGTAGGTAAGCCATCTCGCTCGCAAATGTCAAGGTACGCCCCCATCACAGTGATTTTTGGTTGATCGCAGAAGAGATACCCTCGTTTAGTTTTATTTATTGAATAGATTTAAAATAGAAGAGCGATGAATTCAGACACCTCTTTGTTGATTTAAAATCACGCACATCTCACTTTTCATAAATCGTTAACAATATGATGTTAAAGGCTACTTCTTTTTATGTGTTGGTTGAGAATGAATTTCGTTGAGGGACCAAATCTGTTCTCATTGGATTAGGAGAGCGAAAACGATGCAACTCAAAATAGTAAAAAGTAAGGTCAGCAAATGAGCCAAAATCCTATGGTCCTCACATGTGTGGACTCTTCACCAGACACTCGTACTTGTCAACACTACTAGCCGGAACCGCCACCACTACTTTCACAGCATCGGTCTGACTATGAACCGGAACAATCAAACAGTACCTCTCGCAGCAAATTGGGCCCACATGAACCGGCCTTCCTATCCCAAAGTCAACCATCTCCAACCCCAGTCTTGACCATTGCGACATTATTAGAACCCCAACCGAGTCAGGACTCGCTCTTGACAAGCTCACCGATTGAACAACCGATCTCACGTAATCATTGTTCACTCGGTCCTTTGCGGTCTTTATCAACAATGAGGCGTACCCCAAGCCTTTCTCTGACAAATCTTTAACGTTTGCTTGAGCGCAGCCAAGCACAAATGCGTTGCCGTAGTATCCACTTGGTAGGCTGGGCTTAACTCGGTTTCTAATGTTGATGCTAAAGAGAAGTTTTAACGTTTGGTTTGGAGGTAAGTTTAAAGATCTAGCCCAGCTTCTCCAGACATGAGCGGATAATACCTCAAAGGACGTGACTGTCAACCCAGAGGGTTGTGTCGGAGATAAACTTAAAGCAACTCTCTTCAACTCATTCAGACAACGTTTGTCGAAACTGATTGAAGTTGGGATCAATCTCTCTTTAGAGAAGCGGGATATAAACCCACCAAGGTCTGGAACTCTGTTGAACTCCTGATGATTAACGGGGTAAGGGCGAGGAGGCCTTATTGGATCAAGAAGATGACGCTCCCAAACGGGTTTGGGCTTTAAATCAGTTACTCGACAGTCAAACGCAGCCAACGAAGCTAGCGAGTTCAGAAACTCACCACCGCCAATTCCATCGCAAACACAATGATTGATGCCAACTCCCAACGTGGCAGCTCCATCTTTGAGCCACGTCAGCTGGACAACGACAATTGGATCTCCTTTAAGAACATCTGTCACAGGTACTGAGAGCAGTTTCCTCCATTGTGTCACGTTAGTAGGAGCTCTATCAAAGTCGTTGATCGTACAATCAGACGTAGCCTCAATAAACACCGCACCTTGAGCTTTACACACCACTTCTAGGCCCGAACCACCGGACTTAGCCCTTACTCTACCTGCCATTGGGTAATAAGGCACCATGATCTTACTTAACGCGGTTTTGAGACGAGATGTTGTAATATTTTGATCCAGACCAGGGCGAGACTTGTAAACAAAGAGGTATTCTACAGTGAAACGTAAAAAAAGCTGTGAATCTAGAGCTGAAAGGGACAATAAACGACTTGGGGTTGCGTCGGAGGGTTTGATCATGGCAACCTCTTTGACATGCACTGAATACGCCATAGATAAGTTTGATTATGCTGTTTTTCTCGTCTTATGGATGTAGAGAAAGTGTTGGAATGAGGTCCGATTTAAGGGGAACGAAATGGGTGCAACGATAATTAACTAGTGGTCAGTGGTCTTACAGGAGAAGAGAACATGTGTATCTTTCGCTGTCCAACTGTGAAAGATTTGTGCCAAGATTCTCCCGGCATTACTTTATGGAAATATTTATATCGAAACAAAGTTTAACAGCTTCGCTTTTGCTTTCTGTCCGTTAGGTTAATTTTATCTCACTAATTAAAAATCTTTTTTACTTTTTGTTGGATAGATCAGGTCCCGGATGTTGATACCTGTCTAATTCAATTCCATTTTCAATTAAAATGCAGTAAAAGTTGGCATGAGCAAATTCGCCGTTCTGGTTTTATCGATTTGGATTGGTATAACAGAGTCATAAAAGAGGCAAGGTGTCTGCAAGTGAGATGCTCTGAAGAACTGGACCCAGTCTGAAATCAAATATATATTTAAAAGTAGCGTTTTCGTGATCATGTAAGGTTTTATCCTGAAATCAATCTCAAAAGTTTCCACAAGGAGCATTGGTAGTCGGATGAAGTTCAACCTTTTTTTCTTTTTCAAGACGTAGTGGTGGAAGATTAATTAATTAGGTATGTTCAACAATTTCAAATTTTGTATGATGACTATATATAAGAACTGATAAACATAGAAGACCGAATTCATGTCGACCCTTTAAAAGGTTGGATAAACAACATGGTTAGATACTAAGAATAAGAATTAGTTTGTTTTCACTCCTCTTTTTATTTTTGTTTTTAAATTCAATAAATATTTGAATTTCTGTTTTTAATTTTTCTAATTTTTATAACTTATAAAATCATAAAAATCTTATTTTCTATTTCTATTTGTTGTCATAATCTAATTTAACATCTACTAAAAATATATTTAAATTATTTAGCATTAACTACTAGTAAGAATTATGACTAATATATTATAATTATTTAATTTTAAAATATTTTAATAATTATTTAATTAAATATATTTTAAATACGTAAATTTCAATTTTTGTTTAATAATTGAAATATATATTAAAATAAATAGCTTATGAATAAATTCTACTTATTTAATTATTTATTTTAATACAATTTTTAGTAGCATTTATTAATAAATAGTGTAAAAGAAATTAAAATTAATAAATTAATTTCTAAAATTATATAATATATAATTATCATCAATACTAAAAGGTAAACAAAAAAATAAAACAGGATCCGAAAATTTCAGCCCCACAATAACCTATAGATAGAAAAATTCTGAGCATTTATTTAATTATATGTACAGTATGAGAATTTGTCTACTGATCCGCGGGCCTGATGAACATTATCCTTCTACATGAATATGAGGAAAATGTGCGGTAAAGCGCAATTAAGGCGCAGACAGGTACTTGTTGAGATAAAAAGACACGGATACATCAAATTGGTGTATACAGTACATAGCTTCTCCTAACATCAGCATTTAATTCTTTCGTCTTTTCTTTTTCATTTTGAAATATGCCTCGTAAGAAATGTCAAAATGCTAATTCAATTATTGCAAGTTCAAGTCGTATAAGTTAAAAGAGGACAATAAAGTCGTGCATAGATGCGCTTTGTTCTTTATTTGGAACGTCTGTAGATGAAGGAGCAAAAGTACTAAGGGGAAACAAGACAGCTCTAGCTTGGGTTGTAGGGTTCACATGCATTGCATGGCTCGCTAATTATCCATCTGATGGGACCAAATCTACCGTTTATGCTGTCAATAATTAAATTGATTAACTTAGATTACTAAAAGAATGTAAAAATCATATTCTCGGAATCCAAGAGCTATGGTCAGCAGTTGTTATTCCTTCATCTGTTACCCTGCGCACTTGGTAATTAAAGGCTCACTGGCTATGAGTAGTCGGCTATCAAATTCCAGCTTGCTTTTCGCATGCAATATATTTACTATTTGTGTTTGGATTTCACGAGTCGTGTAATCGTACGAGAGGCATGGCATAGTAAGTGATCATGAAAGCACATATTAGGCATAGGCCATAGAGAGTGTCTCCAAGTGCTCAACAAGGAGGCACCCACATCCTCCGCTTTATTCCCCCCGTGGATATGGACTATATATCCCACAGCCCCACTGTCTCTTGGAGGTGTTGACGCACAAGAATTGAATCAAAGAATACCATTCTACCTTTTTATCCTTCTGTTCCATACTAAAATGACTCGAGACTAACAGAAAAAATTTACTCTATATTACGAGAATGGTTCTCTTATATCGAAGTCTTTGCAGGTATCTATGTATTTATATAAGTGGTCTTAACTCTTAAGACCAAATATACCTTAATTTTAATGACATGTATAATTCATCGTCTAAATTAATTAGGAAAAATGTCTCATTGTTCTTGATTGTTATTGATTTGAGAATCCTTAAGTAATGTGAAACGCCACTTCAAAACTAATTTCTAAACATCATTACAATAATTAAACACTAATAATGTAGAACTAACATGATTAAATTTAAACAATACACACATTAATTGCATAATACATATCTAATTAGAAAATGATATGATAAAATGATTGAATTATACCAAAAAATCATGCAAAAATTTTGTCAAAACTATGCTTTATTATATTTATGAATCAATCATGTTACATAGTTAAAGAAATCTTAATATTTTTTAAAATTATAATTTTTGATTTTTTTCCTTTGTAAATTTCATAAAATTACGTACCAATTTTCTGATAAATATGTATTACCTTTTCCTGTGCTTTATGCTAAATCACTCCTACACGGAAAATAAATAACAGAATATAGCTTTTAACATATAAAAATTTCGTGATCTAATGCTTTTAATATTTTGGAATAAAGAGAGGCTCTTTCATTGTACATAAACAAATTCTTTTTCAAATAGGAAAAGTTATAAAATATAAAATAATATATAAAAATAAAAAGATATTTTTGTTGATTAAGAAATTTGAGTATTGTCAAATTAAGCAAATTTTATTAAATTGTATTTAAATAAGTAATAATTGTTGAGAAAGAGTCTTTATTGCTATTAAACTAAAAGTTCAATTGAAAATATGCTTAAAGAGAGCATAAATAGTCAACTAAAGAAATTCAATTATAAAAAAAACTAAAATTTACTCTAATAACTTCAAAACGCTAAGGGTGTAAGAAAAAGGAACGTTTAAAAGATTTAATAAATTTATATAAAAATATAAAACAAATATAATATTTTAAATAAAAGATAATTATTGCCATAAGATCTTAAGTTAGGAAATTTAACACAGTATTTGGATTTGATATTCAAAACCAACCTTTGTATTTGTTTAATTTCTTCCAATTATCATCTGATTAAAGTTTCACATTTCTTAATGGAGAGAATTGGTTAAGTGAAATACTCTTTTTATTAAATGAATTTTATTTGGTTCTGTACGTTTTTAGTGTTTTTTTACATTATATTACATGAACTTTAATCTCATTCCCGTTCTTCGGAAGATTTTGTGACGGAGATCAAACGCCTTTATAGTCCATACTCCATAGATGGAACGGAAACAAAGTACATGAAGTGGAAATCACTGTTAGATGCATTGACAATTACATAATTCATCAGAACCTGAACAAATTCTATTCAGATATCTGCTTGACAGCCAGCTGGATTATTAACTGACTTGTCCAACAACATAATCTATCCTTTTATTGGAAGCTAAAATTTGTTTTCAATAATGTTTTCATGCTACTCCAATACAAACAAAAAATTTAAATAATTAATATGGAAATCTTGCATTTTCAAACATCTCCAATAGTAATAAGTGGTTGATATGCTGAGTGTTAAGATTTGATTTAATGCCACAGAATGATACACATTTAATATTAATTAGTGCCAATTGCATCAAGATTGCTGATTGCAGAGAAAATGAGGAGTTGAATTTTGCAAGACATTGTATGTGCCTCGCATCGGAGTGTGTTTCCCACCGGTCCCTGTAAATATATAGTGTTAGGTAGATGGGTATCTACAAAGCATGCAGACATTTACTTGCAAGATAACTACTGCATGACGTAACTAAAGATTCTCCTGTCAAATCTCCTGTCAATCACAGACATCTTAATTTTCCGCAAAGTCTCTGTAGAGACTAGAGAGATAAAAGGAAAGTGAGCATATGATGTACAAGGAGGAGCAACATGACTATGATGCTGTAGAAACTGGCTACAGGGTAGTATAGGTCAATACAAAAGGCCTATAAAGAAGTAAGATAAAGAATCATCTCCCGAAAAGGGGTAATAAAGTTTTACCAAACGCAATAGAGATACTAGTTTTATATCAGCGGTTCCAACTTTTTATGATGGATATGCATGATCTGCATGCTCACGCTTATTTCTTTCTTATTCCTCAATGCTTATCTTGTCCCCCTTCCTTTTTTCCAGATGGGTTTGTGACGAGCCAAAAACGTCTTTTCAAGATAATCTGTACTTAGAAAAGAAAAAGATTCTTTGGTTTACATGGATGATGGTAATCTGGGTTTTGATACCCACATCAAACGTATAAATGGTGTATTCTTATAGCAGATACTGGTTCTGATTTAGCTTGCGGGTCAAGAGTAAGTGGTGGGTTTAGTTCGTATATATTGACAAGAATCCTGACTCATCTCCAAGATGAAGTGTGGAAAGTAGCTTTTATCTTTGGAGACTGAGGATGTTGTTCTTTCTCAGTAGATCCTGGTGAGGAGTGGTGCATCTGATCTTACTAGTTGAATAAACTAATACCCAATTATTGTATCTGATCATACATCCATATAGAGTTGCTTACCTGTCCATATATAGGATGTAGTTTCCAGTGATGTACTTTGAGGCACTCAAATTTCACCAAGTGTGGCATGGGCCATGGGGACAGGACGTGAGATATTACATCACATGGAGATTGAACAATGTTAGTCAAATTTGGAGTGACGCTGTTTTAAAATCATATTACTTTCATGAATCCTTATCTACAATTTGAGTTAACGGAAATAACCGCTCGCAATTATGGCTAATCTTAATGATAGGGTTCCTAAACCAGATTTGATGGACTCGTGCGCTGTAAAGCATTTCATCCTGTCGATATTTACTCCTCTCCCTCTCTCTCCCTCTCTCTCTCTGGTCGTCTCTCATGAAGATCCAGCACAAGATAAACATGATACAGACCACAAGGAGCAGGACTGGCCTATTAGTTTTACTCAAGAGATGCCAATATCTGGTCATGGTTAGCATGTTTTTATCTTTTTGGATTTACCTGATCGTGGTCCTCGATTCGAATAGCCTGTGTTTTGGGCTACAAATCTCTACTCTAGCTCAAAGGAGGGCAAGCTTGTCTTCATGTCAAGTGGGCTCACTAGAGTTTCGTTACATATTATTGGGTTGGTCCACCTCTCTCCCTATTTCCACCATCACATTCCATTTGCATGTCTGCTTTGAGAAATTAACGGGCTGTGGAGCAACTGCCAAATTTTGAGTGTGAATATTGAATAGAAAACGGTTCAGCAGCTTCGGTGGTTAATGTCGGGGGATGGAGAAAAAACAAAAGTGAGAAGCTCCTCCCTCTCTCTAGACATCCTCTTTGATTTCTTCAGGGATTTCTCGTTTTTTCCAGATTTTGCTTTTTGCACACTTCTTCTCTATTTTCGCTCAACATCGTGCTCTCTCTCCTTTTGCTTGGTTGCCACGACCACGGGGATGGCAATATATTGGCCATAGGGCAAGTCCTGCTAATTTCTTTAGAACAAAAAATATAGAACAATATATTTTTTTAATTAGATTTGAGTTGGCCTGATCCAAGCTTATTTGAAATCTAACTCTTTTAAGTAAAACTATGTTATTTTATTTAGAATAGTTGAACATCGAATTTGTCTAGACCTGGGTCTGACCCATGAGCTAACCTATTGAAAACAATTAAATTTAGACTCATGAGTTAAAAATTGCCATCTCTACTAAGGGCAATTCAGTATTTCTCCTTCTACTTTTCTTCTTGCTTGGTTTTTTCTTGGTTGTTCTTCGTAATTGTGTTAAAAACACTTAATCTTTGCCATAATCAAATTTCCTTTTAAACTTTAATGGAGTTTGATTTCTCCCCCTTACCCTTATCTTCCACTTCCTCTCCACATCCATCACAATCCGGCCCAATAAACCATCTGGTCCTCATTCTCCTTCCCATTCAACAAATCAACCTACCTCATCCCTAACCTATTAACTTAGGGTGCGAGTGTGTATAACAAGTATGCTGAAACTCGAAAAACTTTAAAGCAAGTTGTGGGGGACTCTTCCCTATTTTATAGCCCTCTTATCGAACTTGAAGGAAAGTTGATGGTGGTCCCAAGCATTGATATTTTACAGGAAGGTGCAAGGACATGGGAAGCAGCGATCATAGGATTCTTTATGAATAAACTTCCTTCTTTTCCTATGATACAAGCATGGACTTAGAAAAATTGGAAAAGTAGAGGCATACAAGAGGTAATGTTAACTAAAAAATGATAAATTTTTTTAGAAAAATGAAAACTGTATTAGATTTTCTATAGCTCAGCTATTACAAAATATATAAAAGAGAAATAGACACATTACAATCTATCTCAATGTTGACAGAAGTTACCCACACCAAAAGGGAGGTCTAGCTAGTGAAATACAATAGATGTTAAAACGTTCAGTTGTTAAAGATGCTAACTAGCTCTCATACTTTGGGTTAACAAGTGATCCACCTTCCCTGCCACTAATGTAGCTTGAATACCGTTCAGCATTTTATCCGCTAAGTGATATTTGTCGTATGTAGCTTGTATGTACACTCTACAATTCCTTTGTTTCCATATAAGGTAAATTGAGTTGATGAGAGCAGCTTTGAAGAGTATGACATTTGCTTTACTTGGTTGTGTCTGAGTAATAAAGTGGTCCAACATCATTTCCCAATCATACACATAATGCTCAGCTCCCACCATGTATTAGACTCTACTCCAAACGACTCAAAAATGATAATATTATTATTACCTTTAGCTCAAAATTGGAAGCTCAAAAGATAGAAGAAGGTCTTTGGCATATCTCATAGCTTTCTTTATTCCTTTAAAACTAGCAACCTGGTATGAAATTAGAAAAATTAGATAAAAAAAATCCCTTTATGGATGAATATACACAATATTCCCTTGGAATATTAGACAAAAAAAGGCTTAAGTATGCTAACAAACTATTTAGGAAAGCTAATCTGCATGGATGAAAATATTGCTTTGAGGAAATGTGTAGGTTATGCTGGATTATGTATGAGTATAGACATCTCGAAAGAAATGAATGGTAACTTTCCTATACTATTTCCTATACTAAGGCTGGCAGATGGGATTCTTTTAAAGAAGACAAGGTGATGGTCACTTAATAATGAAAACCATCCTTAAAAGCACAAGGTAAAAGATGGAAACCAACTGGGAAAGTTTTCATGAAGGGAGACTACTGAGAGTTGATGGGGTTGGAAAAGGCCAAAACAAAACAAAACAAAGTATTGATAGAAACTAAAAATCTGATAAGGACTTCAGAGAATCAGGGGAGCTTCGTTGGGGTGGATTGTGCTTAAAATGTTGATAACAAGGGTTAGTATTATGAATCTATACCTGATCCCATACAGCCATTAAAAGATCACCAACAAATGGGGATGGAATCTAAAAAATTGGAAAGTTGTTCGAGGGATGATAAAGAAAGGTTGAGGGTGTGTAAAATGAAGTATTTCTAGGATGCTTACAGCAAGAAGGCCTCCTACAATAGTTGGATGATTAGAAGAAAGAGGAAAATAAAAACGAAAAGTTTGAAAAAGTACAATCTAAGAAGAGTAACGGAAGCAATAGGAAGGGCTAAAAATGTGAAAGTAGTATTACATAACCTTTCTAGTTTGGAATGTAATAGGAATGAACAACCTTTTAAAGCTCGATGCTTGAAATGATTTTGTTTAGTATGAGAAGCCTATGTTATTTTGTTTGTTGGAAACCAAAATCAAATTAGAGAATTTGAATAAATTAAGTTGCTTTGGTAGTAAATGGAAGATAATGAAAAATTACCAGTGCTATGGGCATGGAAGAGTCATTATTGTTTATGATGGGGAACTAATAAGGTGGAATCATTGGAAGCTAATGAGCAATTTATCCACACAAAACTGACTTTCAAAATGGAGAATTCTAAATTTCTGACTACTTTTTTTTACAATTTTAATATAACTTTCCAAAGATCTAATTTATGGAGCTAGCTGAGAAGACTAAAAGCATCAGTTAGAGGATCGAGTATTATCAGTGGTGATTTTAATATCACTCTTTATAAGTCAGAGGCGAAGGGGAAGATTTAGAACTTTCTGATAAAAAAATTGAAGGTCATAGGTTCGCGGTGCAATAAACAAAAGCTCTAAATGGTTCATTAGCAAAAAGCTAGATAAAGCCATAGTGAATGTGGCTTGGTTAACAATTATCTTAAATAATAAAGACATTTTTTTGGATCCAAGAATTTCTAATAATACCTATATTAAGGTGGATAATCTTTTAAAAGGTTTAGTGCTAAACACCCTTCAGGTTTAATAATTTTCTTGTTGATGTGGAGGACTTTCAAGAAGCGATTTCCAAAGGATTAGAGTTTGAGGTCTTTGGTACAAAAAAAATTATTTGTTTGCAAAAGCTTAAGACTATAAAGTAGGAATTGAAGAAGTTGAATGCAAAAAGGGGACATACTACCTAAAATGAAATAGATGATGCAAGAATAAGGCTCTCATTTATTAAGAATTCATTAGTAGATAATCCAAGTAATAAGAATATAGTAAACAAGGAGAAAGAAGTTATTAAAAACCATTTACAAGTAGTGGATAATCATTGCTTCAGTAAGGATCAATCGGATCAAGGATGAGGATAAATGCATAAATTTTTTCTTCAATATATTGTCGACAAGAATAGATATTAACAAAATCACCTTATAAAAACTGAATTAGGTGAGATAGTAACTGGGTAAGCCGAGATTACTAAGGATGCTACGTGATTTTTTCAAAATCTCTTAGGAATAGAAGGGAAAGCCAGAGCTGATAGAGGATCTTACGCAATTTGTCTCTGTTAAGATTTCAGAAGATGAAGTTAGAAATTTAACTAGACTTGTCATTGATCAAGAAATAGAGGAAGCAGTTTTTAAAATGAAAGGATCAAAGGATCCAGGCCTTGATGGTTTAAATGGGAATTATAAAAAATATGGGAAAAGGGAAATTCATTAAAGAAGTTGTGCATGAGTTCTTCAAAAAGGGAATGTTAGTCAAGGAGTTAAGCAGGACCTTTTTATGTTTAATTCCTAAGATTCATAACCCTAAAACATAAGGTGATTTTAGACCTATTTCTTAAACTAATTTTAGCTATAAGATCATTGTGACAATTTAAGCAAATAGGCTGAAATCTATATTGCAAGTCACACCATGGTGCATTATTGAGCAATAGGAATATTGGTGATAATATACTATTTTTTAGGAGCTTTTGAAAGGGTATATAAGAGGAAATACTCCACAAATTTGTGCTATTAAAATGGATCTTCAAAAATCTTTCGATAATGTCAGTTGGAGATTTATGTTACATACTATGGAGGTTATGAAAATTTCCCAGATGTTTATCAAATGGATTCAGAATGCATCACCACTGCTTGTTTTAGGATTCTGATTAATGAAAGTTCAACAGAGACATTTAAAGGTAGAAGAGGACATAAGAAAAGGGATCCTATTCTACCTTACCTCTCTTTAGTTTGCATGGAAGTTCTTAGCTTGTTACCGAAACATAAACTTTACAATTGCTAAATTCAAGTACCACTCCCAATGTAAGTTACTTTCTCTAACAAGTTTATGTTTTGCAGATGATCTTATCCTATTGAGCAAGGATGATCTTCATTTAGTTTCTCTATTAATGAGAACTCTACAAATTTTTAAGGACATATCTAGATTGAGTATTATCGTCCATAAAAACTTCTTCATTTTGTCAAAAAATGAAACACAACTCTCAAATATTTTGTCATAAGTTCCTGAAATGAAAAAACAAGATCCTCCTCTCCTATACTTAGGAATTCCTATCTCTTCATGAAGATTAAGATATACATAATGTCTACCACTGGTTGAAAGATTAAAAAAATATTGGGGTCTTAGATAAATAGAGCTCTCTCTTATTAAGGCAAGCTTTAACTCCTAAAGTCTATCATAATGTCAATGCAAACTTACCGGTGCTCTCACATATTCTTTTCTAAAGGGTTGGTTAACACTATGAAAAAGAAGAAGAAGAAGCAGTTCCTAAGGAGTAGAGGAAAAGGTGGGAAAGGAATAGCTAAAATGTGCTGGAAGCAATTATGTCAACCAAAAGAAGCTAGAGGTTTAGGATTGGAGACAATTAGAATAAGTAATAGATGTTTAATATTAAAGATAATATGGAGAATTTTAAGTGAAAAAGAGTCTTTGTGGATCAAATGAGTACACAACTATATATTAAAGGGTGGCAATTTGTGGGCAATTAATCCTAAAGAAACTTAGTTTTGGTTCTTCAACCAAATTCTTAAGTTAAAGGAAGAGGATCAACAACAAGTTATATGAAGAATAGGGGTAGGGGATAGGATTTCACTATTGTAGGACAACTGGACTGGTCAAGGGGCACTAATACATAACCAAATGGCAAGGGATCTTCCGGATAGGTTCTGAAATAAAACGAAGTTAAAGGAGCTAATTGTAAATGGAAACTAGTCTCTGTCCTCAGATGAGATGAAGATTTTTTCAATTCCATAATGCAAGCACATTGATAGAGAAGATACCTAACTATGAAGTGATTTTTCTGTTTCATAATTAACCAATAAGAAAACAAAAGAAATAATGTATAAGGTAGACATAAGAATAAGGTAGTGCAAGCTGGTTTGGAGCAAGGCCCTAAACCTAAATGCTAGCTTTTTACTTTAGTTAGCCATGCTAAATAAGCTTAGCTCTATGAATATATTGAAGTTTCTATCCTTTTCTAAACAATGCGTATTATGTAATTTAAAGGAAGACAACAAAGATCATCTATTTTTCAATTGTGGATACTCTAACGAGGTGTGACAATATATTTCATCTTTATGTATAGTTAGATGCACCCAAAGTAATCTAAATGTCATCTTACAAGAGATACTGCAGATGCCTACTTCTAAGCACGATAAGGAAGTCTATATGGTACCAATTGCAGCATATATTCAAGACATATGGAAAGACAGAAATAACAAAAGTTTTGTAGGAAAAGCTAGATGTCTATCTTCTCTTATTGAGCTCACAGTTGCAACTATAAGAGAGCAACTAATTATCAATTAGATGGAGAAGAGATATAGTAGAAGGTTGGTGGCTTCTTGGAGATTTTAATCCTATCATATTTGTTAATGGGATTGATAGGGAGTGTTAACATGATTTACAAAAATTGAGAAGGGATTTTGGGATTCCAAAGCCTCTCCTCAGATATGAGAGAGCAATTGTCATGAGAATTTAAAACATAAGGAAAAATAGAAGCAGAGAATCTAGCCTTACTTAATTTGACAATAAAAAAAGAAGTAGATATTGGACAGAAGATGAATGCATGCAATCCAAGAAGATGAAGATTAACAAATCAATTTTAAGGCAATTAAGCAAAAAATTACAAAGAGAGAGGATTTACTTGATGAGTTAGCCAAAGGCTGGGGATTGGTGTACCACAACCAACTCCTATGGTTTGTAGCTAGAAGTCAAGATTAAGCAAAAGGAAACAAAGTTTGAAAACAAAAACAATAAAGAAACTCAGCGTTAGATATAACCTGGGTTGAGATCAACCCATCACAACTCACCATATACAACAACTATGACTACTACAAGCAAAGTTCAAGCTTAGCAAAGTAGAACTATGATCCGATGGTTAATATAAGAAATAATCGCATGATTCAAGTAAGAGATTTTCATACCTTGTTAATGCAAACTATGCAAAGAAGAAGATTGCCCATGTTTAGCCTTAATTCAGAAATTTCTAAAGACCTTTCTCTTATTTGGCGTAGGTCTTTACCTTATTTACAAAACACCATGATGTTTTAGATTGTCTCTTATTAATCAATGTTTTAAAAACCATAACGGACATCGAACCAATCAAAGGTAAGGTTTGAGGTTTAAAGTTGCACTAGTATTAAACCGCTATAAAATCGATATATAATAAATAAAAAGTTAAAATTATAAGAGTAAGTAAAAATAAAATATTTATTGAAATAAAAATACATTAATGTTTATTATTATATGAACTAATAATAAATAAATCTTAGTCTAATATAAAAATTAAAATGAAAATAAAAATCAAAATCGTATTTTTAAAAGAGGTTGTCTCTATCTAAAGACTTTTAAACTACTCTTTCTTCCAAAGTATTTGCATTAACTTCTTTTACTGTATTGAAATAATTTCAAATTAGTAATGTATGAAATTATTCTTAATTGTAAATTTGTAATAAATTATACTTTTAACTTAAATATGATCAAAATAAGATACAACACAACAACCATAAAAACACAGAATGCAAAGAGGGAACCTTTTTGTTGCAATGATTTACTTATTTAAGTAGAAAGCATATAAAGACAGATAATATTGAGAAAAACACTTTTTTAAATTCTAGACATTGAGCAGATTCTATTAAACCTTATCATCAATCCAAATTCCATAAAGTAGAACATATGTTACATAAAATTCAAGTATTGTAGCAACTCAAAATTAAGACTAATTCTAGTTTTTCCTTTATTGGATGAACCCACAAGCATAAATTACATTCATAGTAACCATATACAAAATCCTTTCGAAACTATTAAAAAAGATCAATACTTTGCACTTCCAATAATGAAACAAATGGGGAAAACATTGATCATCCATTTTAGTTACCTTATAATCAACATAAAAGGAAAAAGAAGAATAAAAAACTTAGATATGATCATATGGAAACCCAAATTTAGCATATCAAAAAACATAGAGGATATTTATATTGAGCATAAAAGGATAAAATTAACAGTAGAATTTCATCAACCAAGTATTCTCAAACTAATACGAAGTGCTATTTTTGAAGTAAATCACTTGTTAATATAGAAATCATGTATAATATGTAAAATATACAAGAAGGGGAGTTGAATTGTGTTAAATCGTCAAAGATATTAATCTTTAAAATCTTCTTGATTTTCTTGACAAATTTAGGCGATTACAAAACAACGCACTTAATTTGATAAGTAATGCAACAACGAAATTTAGTATATATTCTTCTAACAACAAGAAAATTAAAGAGATAAGAGTTAGAGAATAGGACACTGCGATTTATACTGGTTCACCCTTAACCTTGGGCTATGTCTAGTTTTTAGAGTTTTTCTGAGATTTTACTATCTCCTTCAATGTTATAAGTATTATTGCTACACTTGCAGAGCCTCTTCAGGTCTCTTTCACAAAGTATTATTTATCTGCTTTCTTAGCCTCTTTAGGCTCTGGCCTTCCTTTTACTCGAAAAGATATTGTTTTGAACTTTCACACTCATGTTATAGATGTTTTTGTTCTTTTCCTTTCTTTCTTTTCTTTTAGGATATTTTTTACGGCATAAGCACTTGAGCACATAATTTCTCTAAGTATGATTTGTACATTCAGAATTTTTTTTTTAAGTTTACGACTATAACTAATATTTATAACCTAAATCTCCAATGATCTTCTTGAGAAATCTGCCTGTAGAATCTTCTAGAGTTTGTTATTAGTTGAGTCCTGTAACCAACTCTAACTAACAGATGTTCTAACACATTCTTCAATTACGTCATCTTGCTTAGATTCGCATGCTTCGTCTAGTGTCTTTAGACTTGACCAATTCGTCTGATCCACTTAAACGCTTCATCTTATTCAACTTTTACTTAAGTATCGTCTTGACTTGATGATTTGTGCCACTTATATTTATCTGCGCACTTAAAAAATTGATCAAAACAGTTCACACACTTCTATTATTATTATTATTTGACTTTCGTCAAAATCAATAGAAGAAGTGAAGAAGTGAAGTCTTCTTGACTTAACAATCTTTCCCTTTTTAATGATAACAAATAATCATAATATTAGAAGATAAGTAATATTCAGATCAATAAAGCAAGATATACAATGATAAACAAAAAATTTCTAATTCTAATTCTCCTTTATAGCTACTATTCTCCCCCTATTGTTATTAATCAAAAAGATAGTTCATTTTAGACTCTTTAAAATTTCATAACACATTTGTTGAATACTAGTGATCATCTTGAGGTCTTCTATAGAAACACATAGAAGTGTTATTTCCTTATGAAGATCAGCCACTGCATCACCTAGTTCATCATCCTTAGTATCAAGTTTTTCAATATTTTTAGTTAAGGCTTCCTAAACTTCCATTTGCTTCTGATTGGCTTCATTCCATTCGATGAAATTCTTCAAGAGCTCAAATTAGCAATAGGATCTTGTAGCTTTTCACTAAGTGGACGAATATAATCAAAGACATATGGCTTTCTAGGTGAATCGTCTAATTTTATGATTTTGATTGAGGGTAATTTGAAAGGTTATTTTTCATCAGGGATATCAAGATCATTAGGTCTGGGTAATCTGTAAATTAGTTGCCTTAGAAGGTGTAAAATAATTTTAACTGAAGTAATGAAACCTAAGGGTTTGAAATGAATGAGCAAATGCATAAAGGTTTCTAAGTTAAAATCGATACCTTCAATTATGATACTTTCGTACCTTCCTGCTGATATTGTGCTAACTACCTTGAAGCTTTCATCTTTGGTAGATGCTCTAAAATTACTTCCTGTTTCCCTTGATATATGATGTGATACATAGACGCCAACAGGTTGAGCTGCATGTCATACATCGTCTATGTTCTTCACTATCACTTGAATCTCTCCTTCTATGAGATCATCTTCTCCTTTTTCAGGAAACTTCTTCTTCTTTTCTTTTTCTTTGCTGACTATTGGTACTAGACATCTAGGTTGTACATCTTGTACAATCTTGATTATTGTTCTGCTTGTCACTGGATAGATTGTATAAGGATCTTTCGTAATCTTCAATAAGTATGGTTCTGCCTTTTCATTTCACGGAATACTATATAGTCTTCGATTTTCAGGGCTTAGAAGATGTATCGTCTGATCATTTATTGTTATAGGTTCAACTTGAACTTGAACTTTCTATTTAGAAGGTTCTCCATTGATAATTGAATCTCTGTTATGATCAGGTGTTGATTCTTCTATGACCTTCATCTTCAAATCTTATTTCTTTATCAATTGAGGAGGGATGAAAGTTACTTGCTGCTTTTCAATAGTCTGTGTCTTTTGTGGAACATTAGATGATGAAACCTTCTTCTTCTGAATAGGCTTCATCTTCTTTTGTTCTTCTGTTGGTTTGGAAGAGATTTGTTGTTGAAGCTTCTTCTTCTCAAATACTAACTTCCTTTTTATCTCTGACTGTTGGACCCTGTTCCCAGAGCCCAACGTTCAGAGTCATACTTGAACACACTACCTTGTAGGGTCGTTTTGATGAAACCTCATTAGCCAACTTAGGCTCATCTCCATTCAAGCCTAAATATGTCAGAGAATAGCATTGGTGGGTCCACAATTTGCATATGTACCTGATTTGGGACAATTAGCATAACTTTCACTATGGGTGTTAGATTATAGTCATTCAAGCATGGTTTTGAAGAGTAATTTGTGTTCTACAACTTTCGTGAAGACCCTAAAGAGAGATTCTTGCTATTTAGAGAGTCAAAATTTGCACATTTTTAAAACTATCCTAAAAAGGTTCACCTAGCAGACGTAAAATCCCTTCAAACGGACATGGACTAGCTTGGGACACTTAGACACCCGAGAAGGTCTGCTTAGTAGACATCAAGTCCGTTTAACAGACAGTTACGGGTCAAATTCTACATTTCCAACTCCTTAAGCTACCTATGGCCCATCTTATGCATATCTATCATTCCTAACTCATTTTCCTCATCATTTTCACTCCCATTTCAACTCAATATCATTTACAATTGATTCATAATCTATGTATGATCATCATCCTAAACACAATCATTCAACTTATACACCCTATGCAGCATCACTAATTTGTAACAATCATAACTTTCAAGTACGATCTCCAAAATTTACAAACTATATATCATTGGAAAGCTAAAAGATTGAACTACAACTTCCCAGATGACAACCGTATCCAAATCAGCCTAGATCAATACAATCTTTCCCTTGAATTTAAAACACAGACTTCTACCATTTGCAATGTAAGCATAACTATTCAACGACCAACTTTACTTCATTAAACTCCCTAATCCCTACTCATTTGACTCATCCCTTACAACTAATTCTTATCATTCACAAAAAAACCTTATCTTTCCCTTTTTCTATAATATCTCACTTATATGTATATATATATATATATATATATATCAACAATTCATGTTCAAAGTTCATCAACTCAATTAGATAACTTTTGCAAGTACATCTAATTTTAACTCACATCATCCATCCATAATCCATATTTCATTAACAATAAAATAAAAGTTTACAAAACTTTAATGGCTTTCCAAGCCACATTACATCATCGATATCCAAAATTCAAAATACAAAAGATACCAAACTCGATAATTCTCAAATGCATCTAAGGTCTTACTTTTACAAAATCTAACTTAATATACATAAACATTGCAAAAATAGAGTGATGCTTCCACTCTTAGTTACTCGATCTCATGTTCTTCACCTGAAGATGGGACGAAAAAGGTGTGCGCTTAAAAGCTCATAGATAACAAGCTTATAACCGAGAAACAAGCAAAAGCTATTGAAATATTTATTTCGATTGTAAAATTTCACATTGTAAAAATCCATGTAACAAAATATTTCCCAAATTCACAAATTATCAAGAAATTCATAAACATCATGAATCAAGCATTCATCAAACTTGTCACAATCATAAACACATAAGCACATCAGAATTGGTTTGGGTAGTCTGTAATAGAACTTACTAACACAATTCCATAAAAAGGTCTTGTGTAGCCGTGAACAGAACATACTATCGCAATCCCACATAATGGTTTTGCATAGCCGTGAACTTAAGGGAGTTTGTGAAGGAGCTCCATGCCACTAGTGGGCAGGCGAGAGAAGCCTTTAGACAAGTGTACTTGACTGATAGAACAGACCACCACAAATCCACATAACATGTAATTCATGACTTGAAAACAGATTGCCCAATGGCAACATTTCGTAAACTTGTTTTCATGAACATGCAATTTTTTGAAACCTTTTCATTTAGTAATTCCGATTCATCAACAACATTCAAATACTAAGCATATAGTAAATTTTCAAATCATTTAAAAGTGATGATGCAGTATTTATGAAGCCATTGAAATCATTTTATTATCTTGATTCAAAAGAAAACATTTATAGCTCATTACTCAAATTATAAACGTGAAACCCACCTTATTTTGCTTGCTTGAAAACCTTGCTCAAAAAGCCTTTACTCTTGCTCCTCTTGCCTCTCTTGATTTTCTTCAACATTGACAAAAATCGCCAAATCAAATAGGCAATCCAATTGAGAAATCCATAAGACATATTCACTAAAATTGATCTTAGAGTTCTTAAACCCATACATTTCTTAAGCTATATAAACCAAAACCCCTTCAAAAATCCAAAATATTAAGATCAAACTTACCTTGAATCTTCACCAAACAATAAATTTCTTGGCTCTAATGGAAGCTCTAATCCTCCTCTTCCTTTTTCCCTTCTTGGACAACTTCAAAATCCCTCTTGAAAACCTGGAAATGGTGACACCCTAGCTTTTTCTTCTTTTTCTCTCCTTTCTCCACTGAACTCTCTTCTTTCTTCTTTCTCTTTGTTTCTTCTCTCAATTTCGTTCTTGCTTCTTCCTTAAAAGCAAGCCCATCCTTCTTATTTCAATTTTGCCATTAATGATTGGACAAAGACCCTTCTACCCTTCCTTATATGCTTTGTAACCTAAATATTTAAGTGACTTACCAATAATACCCTTCATGCAATCTTACCACCTTAACACTATAATGTAATTAACCTATGTCATAAAATCTTACTCACATTAAAATAATAATTAACTCCACAAAAAAAAAAGAACAATTAATCTATCAAGACCTCAAAATTTATTTAAGTCATTGCCTAACTTCTTCCAAAAATCAAGACCTTTTTTTGATTATGTAATTGAAGGAATTAGATAATACTTCCTTCTAGAAAAATGTTCCTCACTGTCTTAATTTTCTAATGACACCAAAATCATTCAATTGGGTTTGGTAATCTGAAAGTTAGACCCTAAACATTTCTGAACTGTTCTATGCTGAAACAATATTTTGTGCTCAAATTCCATCCGAAAATTGAAATTCTTAGAGACTGAATTAGAACTCGATTCCGCCAGAAAATTTGTAGTCCCATCTCTCTAGTTTACCTCAAATCAAATATCATCTCATTTAGATAACTAGAGAAAAAGTTACGGCTAAAACACCAAAGCATACTCAATGAACATGTTTCAACTACATTTTTCAGCTTTTAACTTTCAACATTTTCACATATAATAGTTTTAACTTCCAAGAAAAGTTTTGGAGACCAACAGCTTTCCTTGACTCTTTCATGGAATATAGGCATGCCCAAGTAATTAATGCGATCAGTAGAATGGTTAAAAATAGAAAGAATCTTTAAACGCCTAATTGACTGCACATCCATATTTTTAGAAGTAAAGCAAGCAATCTTATTTATGTTCACCTTTAGACCCAAACAAATACAAAAATCATCAAGCACATCATTAATAATCATCATTTGTTCCTCACTAGCCTCGGAAAAAAGAACAAGATCATCAGTAAAGAAAAGATGTGAGAGTCTCTCTCTTTTTCGACCCAGCTTTATCAGCTTCCACAAACCATCGTCAACCACCTTGTTAATAGCATGAGACAATCTTTCCATACAGAGAATAAACAGATAAGGAGAAAGTGGATAACCTTATCTGTTCCCTCTTGTAGGCACAAAAGAATCATAGAGTTTGCCATGCCATAAGATCTTAATGCTACTATTCTTCCAACTACTAACAATCACAGAGATAATATTATTTAGCACACAAACTTCCAAGAGAGTATCATAAATAAAATTCCATGAAAGACTATCGTATGCTTTTTCAAGATCAATCTTGATAAGCATCCATCATGTCACCCCATGCTTATTCTTCATAGAATCCACAACTTGCTAGGTGATCATAATATTATCTACAATCTACCTCCCAGGAACAAAACTAGATTGGTTATTGCTAATAAGCCTAGTTAGGCAAGGCTTGATCCTGTTTGCAACCACCTTCATCAAAAATTTAACTAAGACCGAAAGCAAACTAATAGGTCTGAAATTGGCAATGGAGATCAATCTATCCTTCTTAGGGATCAAAGTCATTATTATGGACTGATAGAGATGTTGATCAATAGGAACCCCCTTCATGCAACCATCAACAAAATTCATAATAGAAACTTTCTCCCATTGCTGTTGAAAAAAGCATGTGCAAAAACCATCAATACCGGAAGCTTTGAACGGTTTCATGTAAAAAAGAGCATCATGAACTTCCTTCTATGTAACTGAAGAAGATAATAAAAACATAGCTATATCATTAAGATTAGGAAAACACCCTCTAATTGGGTAAAGGGGTCTTTTCACAATATAGACTCATATAAAACTTCGAGCAACTCCCTCCATTTCATGATGATCCGTAGTCCATCAACCATCGTCCAACTGTAAACAAGAAATCACAATCTATTTCTTTTCATCTTATATCTGAGATGAAAAAAGTTAGTGTTACGATCCCCCTCAGCAATCCATTTAGCATTGGATTTCTGCTTCCATAACATCTCTTCCTAATTGAAGACATTCTCATATTCTAATCTAAGCTCACTTTCAAGCCTCTTAAGTCCTTCAAAATCTTTGCTTTCTAAGCTTTTTCAACCCCTAACAATCTCCTCATTATTCCATTTTTCCTTCGAAAAATATTTCTGAAGACTTCCTCATTCGATTTTTTAATCATAACCTCAGAACTTGTTAATATTGATTGGTTTTTATTAACTGGTTAATTTACAATTATTTGTTTGTAAATAATTATTTAAAGGGCATAATTTATGATTATTATACACATTCCATCATTTAATTAGCTCACTTTGAAACGTAACCAAGTGACTCCACAATCATTAAAAAGGATAACAGTTTGAACTTAATGTACAAAGTCTAATAGTTTAATATATGATATTCATGTGCTTACTTATCCAATTATGCATCACAATAGAGAAATAGGCTTAGATTTAGATCCTATCTGATTTTTTAAAACTTAACGAGATCAGATTTATTTAATTGATTATGAGAAGACATTTGATGTTTGAAGTTTGAAGTTTGAACTAAAGGTCTATATGCTTCTATTTTTATTTTTGGTTTTATATTTTTGTTTTCAAATTTAGTAAAAAAATTATTTTGTTTGAATTTTTGCAAATTTTTGCTTTTATTTTGAGTTTTGATTTTTTTCACTTTTCAAGAATTTTGAAAACTAAAAAAAGCATTTTTATTTTCTGTTTCTTTTTTCATAATCTAATTTATTATAAGATAAAAATATATTATTTAATTATTTAATATATTAATTATTAGTTATGAATAATTTAATTTTATATTATATTTAATCAACTAAAATTAATTATTAGTATGAATAGTAAATAATTTATTTTTTAATTAAATTAAAGAGATTTAATTTAATAATTATTAATAAATATAATTAATTTGAAAATATTTTCAAAATATATTAATTTAAATAAAATTAATTTAATAATTAAAATATATTTAATTTTTAAATAAAAATTTATTATTTATTTTAATAAGTAAAATAACTTAAAAGCCAATCGACCGTAATGTTTCATCATTTACAAATCATTGTGTCTTGGATAAAATCATTTTGTGGGAGATTGATGAAAAAGGACAGTTCTGCTGTCACTCCTCGTCATCATGATAAGCCAAATGAGGCCCGTTTCATGCCCTATTAGTCCAAGCTTCTAAAATTTATTAATAATAAATTTTAGACAAAGACTCCTAACATTAAAATCATTAAAAAGAAAGTTGTATTAATTCTTTGTTAAAATTAAGTTAAGTTAAGAATAATTATAAAAATTCTATTATCTATTAAATAGTTAATCACGTGATAATTTATATTACAATAATTCAGTATAAATTTAATAATATTTTAAAATAATTTAAAATTAATAAAAATATTTTAAAAGTAAAATGATAACATATTTTTACCTTTTTTCAACAATTATTGTTAGAAACTAGAGAATTATTTGTTTGATTAATCTGAATTCGAGGTCAAATTTTTTTGAATAGACCATAATAATTTAAATTAATTCTATTAAATTGATAAACTAATATTGTGTTTTATTTAAAAATCAACCAAACTTTAAATTTAGATCAAACAATTCAAACCTGAATTAAAATAGAAAAAATGAACTATTTAACTTAAGTTCATATTAAAATAAAAAAATTCAACCTAAATTCATATTGACCCATATTATCAACCCTAATAGCTTCTAAGGTTGTTCCAAACATTTTATAGACCTTGAGTAAAGTAGAAAAAAAGGATCTATTTTGTCTCTTTTATTTCTTTATAAGTGTCAAGAACGAGTCTTTATAAAAAACAAAAATAAGCAAAATAAGTACAGAGAATGCTCTGGACAGGTGCACTTCTAGCCTTTACCCAGGTGGACCTGCTATAGTGTCCAAGAATTGTGGCAATCTAAAACTTTATGTATATTCTCACCAAAGAAGTTGGTACAAGTGGTTCAGCACTCTCATCCTTTAACGAGAAGTCTCGAGTTTGAGCCTTGAGAATAGATAATTTATTTGATCAGCACTTTACTCCTTATGGGCTAACCTAATGCGAGCAGGAATTAGTCTAGGTGTGAATGATTTAAAGGCATATTCTCATGGTTGAAACTATCTTAAGATACCTCGTGTATGAAAGTATAAAAAAAGGAAAAACTTTATATATATTCTATCCTATCGCCAACATAGAATACAGGAATCAAACGCAGAAGTCCGTGCCTGAACCCGTTATGCACTTATGAGCTTTCCCCACTTATCACTTATCTTTAGTGTAGCGCAAGTTCCTTTCAACATTCTTGCCTTATCTTGAAGCAATCACACAGGACATGTCAAGCTCCAAACTCTGTACGCCATTCAATTTTAGGAAAGCGGGGTCATGTTGGACTTTTGCTAATCTTTCAAAGTCTAGTCCTGACCAAGAACACAAAATATGTGGTTTGTGCTTCAGCTTCATTTGCATCCTCATATCACTCTTATGGCTTGAAACTGGCCTTGGACCTGCCTGTTTAAGTCCTTTTTATCCAAGGGAAAGTAGAGATTGACATCGATTGAAGTTGCTAACAAATGATCATTATAAGAAATAGTTAATTTATTATTACTACTCATCTTAAGTCACATATTTAAACATAATAATGTGTTGAAACATATCGATCTCCTCAAAATAATATCGTTTTGAGAAAATTTTCAAAATAACATATTTTATAATTAAAACGTATCAATTTAAAATTGAATTAAACAAACTTAAATTGTTGATTTTAAATTAGGGTTTAACCCTTTTTTCTAATTCTACGTATATTTAAATCAAAAATTAATATAATCCAATCGTATACTCATTTAAATGTAGTAGATTAAGATATATCCAAGTAACTTACAAGACGGTCATTGCTTAAGAATTAAATAGGTTGTTACGATAAGGAAAGGCCTCTTTGACTTGTTCTTCCTTGGACTTTGGGTGGAAGATCACATTCTTGTCATAATCTGTAATTTTTTTTAATAGCCTTTCACAATTTCATGATGTTTGCTTTACTTTACTATAATCTGATTTACTTGACAACTTTTTTTGAAGTGCGAAATTGACATAACCAAAGTTCAAGTGGCATTTGTCCCCTTTTAACCTAAATAAAGATTAAATACACCAAATTTCTTAAAGTCTTTTTATTTTATTTTAAGGATTATTATTTACTTTTTATAATATTATTTATTTATTATATAAGTCCAGCTAATTTTTATTAAAATCATTTTAGAATCATAAATGATAAAATTTTAAATATAATAAAAATAATTATGCAATTAAATAATAATAATTTTTTAACTATAAAAATTAAGATGAGAAATTGAATTACAATTAATACCATTACAAATAACCTAATAATAATAATGAAGAAAAAATACAACATAATTTATTTCCCTTTTCCTAACACTTTATTAATTACAGTGGTTCAAAAGTTTTACAAAAAATCTTGATGATATATAATTCTGAAAATGTCCAATAACACACATCCTTACCTTTTAAAATAAGACAAAAGTTTTAGAATTAAACAATAAAATTTCCCTCGAACGACTGTATAAAATAACAAGTGCATCTCTATCTCTTCGTTCCTCTTTCCCACTTTCCACCAACACATTTGGTTTCTACTTTAATAAAAATTAATAAACAATTACCCAACTTTCACTTATTAAATGTCTTTTAGTTCGTGTCTGTTGCATAATCAATTCAACAAGTGAATAGACATAATAAATAACTGTCTTCAATTTATTATATGTTTTTTTTATAGATTGGAGCATTATTTTAAAAATCAACCCGATTCGGTTATTTTGGTATGATTTAGTTTTTAAATTTATTAATTAATCAGTATATTTATTAATTAATTAATTTTTATAAATTAAAATAAATTTATTAATTTTATTTAATAATTTATTTTTAAATCAATTTTAAATTTTTATATGTGAGGATATTACTCTTTAATTATTTTTCAAATTTTTTAATTTTATTCTATATCTGACAAATTTTATGACTATGTAATAAATCTTAAACCATACATAGATAATCTATTATCAGAAATTTAAAAAATAAGTGCTTAACAAAAAATTAAATAAAATGTTTCTAAATATTAAAATTAATTATCTATTTTTTTAATGTCAAAAATATTAAACATATTCAAATTATTTTTCTTATAAAGTGCTAACTTTTCTTATATAAAAGCACAAATCAAATCACGAGTTATATAAATCTTATCTCATATAAAAATTGGAGTCGCCATTTTTATTTAAAAATAAAATTAATTTGGTAATAATATAATTTAATATCGAGTGAGACGAAGTGCCATAACTGTTTTCCGTTGTATGCCACGCGAATTCTTTCGTTTGCTTCCCTCACAACTTTGGTGATGGAGTCCAAAAAAGACATATTATTTTATTTTTCTCAAAATTGTCTTCTTTTTTTTAACGGAGAGAAATCGTAGTTGTTATCTTTTGAATGTGCATAAGGTAAATCTCTAGAATGATGTAATAATCTATAAATTACATTAATCGAGTCCTTTACATTAGAAAGACCGGCTTAATTGAGTCCTAAAACAAAATGTGCTATTTTCTAATTTATTTTAGTCACATCTAAATAAAAATATAATTGCACAAATTACTAGTTTAACACTTAATAATATTGAGATTGCTCAAGTATAATACACAATTTAGTTTGCTTAATTAAATTGTATAATTTACCTAATACTATACCATTATTGATAAGTAAGAATCGATATTTTAAAAATCGGACATAAAATTAGACCAGTACGACACGAGATTTAAAATTTAAAAAGTTCAGCCAATATTAGACCAATATAAAACTGAATAAAATTAAAGAATTTGAGATATGATTGAAAGATATTAGTTGAAAAAAGAGATTGTTAAATGAAAATTAATTAATTAATTTTAGTTTATAAAAAATTATTAATTAATAAAATGACCGATTAATTAACAAATTGAATCGAAAATTTAGAAACCGAATTAATAAAAAGAGTATTTTTAATCATCGGTGGAAATCACCTAATTTAAGTTTGAAAAAAAAAAGATAAACCACAATCTTGGCAAAAATCATGAATATAGAGTAATTATTTTATTGGTTATTTAATCAAAGAAATTGAAATTAGTCAATTAGTCAATTATCAATGTAAATATTATTATTTTAATAATAATAAAAAAGAAATGTAACCGAAGTTAACTTCCATAAATTTATACGTCTTCTCACTTGAATGTGAAGAAAAACAAAGATGGCGACAAGAGCTAAACTACCAAGAGCTCTCTCCTCGCTTGTTAACAACGTTAATGGAGCTCGGAGTCTGATGAGATCCGGGTCAACCTCAAATGGGTTGGTTCCATTTTCCTCTTCGACGGCAGCGGCGATAGTGAAGCAGGATCTGGTAGTGGGTGGTTCAAGGGGAGTGGGGTTGGAGATATTAGGTGTTAAGGATTATGAAGATTACAGAAGGTCCTTGTATGGTGATATCACTCATAAGGCTTTGCTTGTTGATGCTGTTGGTACTCTTGTCGTTCCCTCTCAGCCTATGGCACAGGTAAATGGACATGCAATGTCTATGCTCTCGGGTATTGTGTGTTTCAACTGTCTCCGGTTTTGCATGTTCTGTTTTTCGGTTTTTTCATGTCTTGGGTTGTGTTTTTATGCATTGATCGAACACTACTGTTGTAAAGTTTATTGCTTTTGCTGAAAAGTTCTGGTTTTGATCAATGAGGTAATTTGGAAAGTTGTAAAATTTATTAACTTTTTGGGATCATCTATAGTTCATTTAATGAATTGAAGTAGATCAATTTGTTCTGTAAATGAATGTCCTTGATGAATATTCTTCTTCTTCTTCTTTTCTGGGTTATTGATGCAGAAAGTTTACACCCTTTTTTCTGTGTATTGTAGAATTATAAAAGTAAAATCTAGTCAGTCATATTAATTGCTTTCAATCTCTCTTCTTCAGATATATAGACAGATTGGGGAAAAATATGGGGTTGAGTACTCAGAGGATGAGATACTGAACAGATACAGGAGAGCCTATGAGCGGCCCTGGGGCCAATCTCGTCTCAGGTCTGTTACTGCATTTCTCTTTCAATTTGACTCTGTGTTGTAGTGAAATTAAAAATTCTTCTTTTTCCATGATATTTCTGTGTCATATTTACGTGTTCTTGCGATTTCTTATTTTTTTTCCAGACCAGAAAACGAAAATTATGTTCATTTCTTTGTGTTTGGAATCTCAACTCTTAGATTACTTGGTTTTCAGTTCACATGTTTTCCTTGGAATGTGAAATTTTATTGCCCTCTAGTGCTTTACCCTTGAATTATATAAGTTCCTTCTGTGACCTGAGCAGTATGCTTGTGCTGTCTCGAGATGTTAATGAATGAATTACTACTTTTCAATACATAGATTCGATAATGGCAAAGAAAGACAGAGGATTGAATCAACAGAGTACATTATCTACTCAGATCTATGAAACTTATGGGAAGAACAAATTGACCGAACTAGTGTCGGGAGTGATTTGAGAGTGCCTCAAATTGCTTCTCATTCAAATTGTTTGGTCATGTTATACTTCCGTAAATTGTTGGAACTTTCAATGAGAACAAAACGGCGCTAGTCATTGAATATGTCAATCAAAATCTTCCTCAGATCTGTCAATCCAGCTACACCTTGTAAAAATGTATATTGTCTGTATCGCACCGAACAATTTCGGCGCATGAAAACATGTTTAAGATTAACA
The DNA here is from genome assembly GCA_027563595.1 of Erythroxylum suave. Taxonomy (NCBI): domain Eukaryota; kingdom Viridiplantae; phylum Streptophyta; class Magnoliopsida; order Malpighiales; family Erythroxylaceae; genus Erythroxylum; species Erythroxylum suave. Next base: position 1,505 of record JAOSBN010124048.1, on the reverse strand, counting down.
ATTTGCTCCGAAGTACTTCAACGTTTGATTTCTGGAGCTATATTTCAAGCAGGGGATATGATACAATTTTCAAACAGCAATTGAAAACTTTTCAGTTCTTCAGTTTTCTTTGATGAGATTTTGTTTTTACTGATTAAGATCAGTAGCCATGAAGTCTACTATCTCATAGTATTTTCTTTCAGATATGTGAATGATGGGAGACCCTTCTGGCAATACATTGTTAGTTCCTCCACTGGCTGCTCAGACTCTCAGTACTTTGAAGAACTTTATGACTACTATACCACTGAAAAGGTGTGGTTTGATTCTGTACCATGAATAGTCTTCTTTTCTTTAATTTATTGCAGAGTACAAACATTTACTTTGTGTGTATTCTTGTTATGGTAAAGGCTTGGCACCTCTGTGATCCTGATGCCGAAAAAGTATTTACATCTCTTCGAAAAGCAGGTGTAAAATTGGCTGTTGTGTCAAACTTTGACACTCGGCTTAGACCTTTGTTACGGGCTTTAAAATGTGATCATTGGTTTGATGCAGTGGCGGTTTCAGCTGAAGTAAGTCTACTCTTCTACTCTCCTTTGATTGCTACAGCCCCACTTGCAATTCTCACTTTGAATCAAGAGAGTTTTGATTGTTTCGAGTCAAATTAAGTAAACATAGTCAAAATATATGCAGCTGTTGTAACTTTCATCGCATTTGATTGATTTATTGATTCATAAGAAGTCTTATTGTCTTGGGACTCATCTGTGCCATAACTTACGAAGACACTGAAAAATGTTCAATTCTAAGTTAGTTTGCTTGCAAAATCATCTTCATCTTTTCCTCTCCCCCTTCCACAGGTTGCAGCAGAAAAGCCAAATCCTACAATATTCCTCAAAGCTTGCGAGCTGTTGGGGGTAAACCCGGAGGATGCTTTACATGTAGGCGATGATAGAAGGAACGATATATGGGGTGCACGTGATGCGGGCTGTGATGCCTGGCTTTGGGGAAGCGATGTTCACTCCTTCCAGGAGGTAACCATTCTATGTTCCAACTGAAAATTTTGAGAATACAAGACTTTTTGTGATGAACATTGCTTAGATCAGATTTGTTTCGTAATATTGTCCAGTTTGTTTGTCTTTTCGATCAGGTGGCACAACGGATAGGCGTCCACGTCTGAGATGATCTTCGTATGAATAACTCAGGGGTCGCTCTGTATATTTACAGGGTTAGCTTAGCTTTCAAGAAGAACTCGTATAGTGTTCTATGTTTGTAGTTGTCTGAACTGGTTTTGCCAAAATGCCAAAAAGATTTAGTGCCTGTTTGGTTGAGCTTATATCAGTAGAGCTTTTGTCAATAAAGCTTTTGTCAGTAGAGCTTTTCTGAGAAGAGCTTTTTTAAAAAATCAGTTGATTGTTTGACTGTTAATTAAAAAAATAGCTTTTCAAAAAGAGTTTCATACAGTAGACTGTTTGGCAACATAAAAATAAAAAGCACTTTTATTAATTTTAACTATATTTTATTTTATAATA
>JAOSBN010124031.1:0-31991 GCA_027563595.1 Erythroxylum suave | reverse complement strand
TTCTTACTTTAATCAATCATAAGGTAGCCAATAAATGAGACTCTTCTCATTTATCTTTAAGATGGCTATATGAAAAGGCTATTAAGCAAAATATGACCTACCAATTTTAGTTTTGGAAGATGGAAGAAGGAAGATGGTCCATCCAATGCACATCTTTCTTCTTTGATCCAGTGAATGCTAATAGGTTATATGCTAACATTAAAAGATAACCATTAAACCATTTAATGGTAACTTCATAACTCCATTTAATGATGATAAGCCATAATAAAGACCATATTTATTCAGCAATTTAATGTCAAATGTGAAGCTGCACAATCAGTCCATTAAAGCCGAAATTGCTACTCCTTCCTCTAAAAAATTTGTTTTAACATAATTAATCTAATCAATTACATTAAACCACAGTCTAGCCCGTTTCTAAATGAATATATGGGCTTCTAATTAACCATTAATTAGTGCAAGCACAACATTCAATTATGGACTTTTAAAACCTCCATTTATATTTCTTACTTAGCTGGATAACCTTCCTTAAAGCCAAATGGGGAATCTTATTAGACTTTGATAATTCAAGCTCCAATAAGCCTAGAATTAATTTAATCTCATTAGAATTAAATCTAGCTTATTAACTAAATGTCATTCCACCAAAGATAATTAGTCGAACTCTTGAACTATTAAATATTATGAGAACAAATATTTTATGTCCAATTGCAAACCCTATTTAGAACCTTATTATAGCCATCCACACAATAAAAGGTAAAATTACCGTTTTGCTCTTATGTTGGTTTTTTCTTCTGGAACTCCCGTTTCTCTTTATATGGTGATTAACACAAAAGATCTCATCTTGGTGTTAAGACTTGATGAGTAGCTAGTCCATCAAACTATTGACGCTAGTTTAATTGCCAAATTTCCTTAAAACATCTAGAAGTGATGATATCACTATAAACTCTTTATTTGAGTGAATGTTCCCTGACACATGTTTCAATTAATAATTCCAACATGCAGACACTAGATTAATACTCTATAAAAATAAGTTTCAATCATATCAAGAATTATAATGAAACACATACGAGTTCGCGACTCATCAAGATTGTGGTTCATAATATGCAAATGCTTAAGTTGTATGTTTTAAGATTAAAGTAATGACCCACTTTATTCTTGAAAACATACTTGATTCTAGATTCATTTAATAATGCCATTATCGATAGTCAACTACTATCATGATATGAAACTCATCATTCCCTTAAAGTAAACTCCTTTACTTACACGGAGATAAATCACAACAGTATAGTCTAAACCATTATCAAGCAACCAATTTGATTATTCAACTGTGAATCCATTAATTTAGATTCTAATAATATACATGTTTCCCATACATCTCTATGCATATGTATATTACTTACAAAAGAATTTTGGTACCTTATGACTAGATATATAATGCTCATTAAAACCAAACTCTTTCTTTTTGTTAATAATAAATATTTCCATTACAAAATTGTAACTGAAAAAGATTAAGGTACATGTAAATACACTTGCTTTCTAGGGCACTATATTTACATAACTCTAACAGGTGTATGTAGCAGCTTATGCTATGCATCCTGGTACCACCAAGATGTATCATAGACTAAAGCAACATTTCTGGTTGCTTGGGATGAAGAAGCATGTAGTTAACTATGTAGCTAAGTGTTTAATTTGTTAGCAGATTAAGGCCGAACATCAGGCTCCAATTGGGAAGCTTCATTCATGACCTATATCTGAGTGGAAATGGGAGCGAATTACTATAGATTTCATTATAGGATTACCAAAAACTTCGAGACAAAATGATACTATATGGGTTATGGTGGACCGATTGACTAAGTCGACCCATTTCTTACTAGTGAGAGAGAGTAGCTCAGTATACCAGTTGGCTTAGAGGTAGTTAGACTGCATGAGGTTTTGGTGTCCATTGTAACAGATAGGGATCCCAGATTTACTTTGAGGTTTTAAAAGAATCTACAGCCAGATATAGGTACGAAGTTAAACTTCAGTATTGTATTTCATCCTCAAATAGATGGACAGAGTAAGAGGACAATCAAGATTGTTGAGGATATGCTTAGAACATGTGCATTGGAGTTTCATGGAGCATGGGATCACTGCATATACTTGATTGAATTTACCTACGACAACCATTACCTTAGTAGTATCAGAATGGCACCTTATGAGGTGTTGTATGGCCGAAAATGTCAATTGCCTCTATATTGGGATGAAGAATGTTTGAGAATGGTAGAAGACCCAGAACTGAGACATGATACTGTAGACAAGGTAAAATTGATCTGAAGCAGAATAAAAGCAGCTTAAGATAGACAAAAAAATTTATGTACATCAACATAGAAGGGATATGGAATACAGTGTAAGAGATAAAGTATTTTTTAGAGTCTCACCTTGGAAAGGAGTATTGAAATTTGGTAAGAAGGGTAAGTTGAGCCGTAGGTACATTGGTCCTTATAAGATCATTGAGAGGATAGGGCCACTAGTGTATAGATTAGCCTTACTGAGTGAAATGTCTTAGATACACAATGTATTCCACATGAGTATGCTTAGGAGACATCAGTCGGATCCGATGCATGTATTACCAGCTAAAGAGATTGAAGTTACTAGTAATATGAGTTATGTTGAGGAGCCGATCAAGATAGTGGGATATCAGAAGAAACTTTTGAGAAATTGAATGGTTCCAATGGTGAAAGTCCTATGAAATAATCACTCAAGTGAGGAAGCAATTTGGGAAATGGAAGAACATATGAGGAGACAATATCCCCACCTATTAGATGATTCAGGTAAGAATTTCGAGAACAAAATTTCTTAAGGAGGAGAGAATTGTAACATCCCATTATTCCATGATAAGGATTAGAACCCTAGGATACTGTACACAAGAGATTATTGAGAAGTTAGAAGTGTATTTCATGCTCATGCATAATTAGAAGTGCATTTCACGCTCATGCATAATTTGGCATACACATACATGTGAATATTAATGTTAACAATCATTGAAATGATTGTACATGCTTTCATTGACATTTTTGGGTATAATTGATCTTAATGTGATTATAATGTGAATTATGGATTATTTGCCTTGAAAATGGATTTGGTGTTTAAAATTGATTTAACATTTTTGGTGAAATGTAGAAAATTCACGAAATTTTAGGGGTATTTTAGACTAGGGAAAATGCAAATTTGCTGGATAATTGATAAATGATAGTAGAAATAAGAGTCAAATAAAAGTGTGACATTTGGTAGCTTAAATGGAGGGCAAATGTGATACATGCATTGGTGACATGAGTCAATGCATAATGAAGACACCTAGTAACTTAGAGTTTCTGTAGCCCTCATACATACTCTCCCCAAAATCACCCACTCTCTTTGTGTTCATCCACCACTGAAACACTATGCTCTTTCATTCTTATGAATTTGGCTTATGTTATGCTTGATTACTACATTAATGTTACACCTTGCAAAGCAAGAGCTGAATCACTTCATCCATTTGATGTTTTTAGTTTTCACTCTATCCTTGCTTTTCTCCACTGAAATCTCTTGTTCTCTCTAAACTTTTGGAATTTTGCTAAAGAGATTGAAGTTTTTATCAAGTAAGTTATGCCTTAATTTTCATGGGTAGCGTTAAATGACATATTGATGATCAGTAATTTGAGAATTAAGGATAATAATTATGGAATTGATTACTGTTTATGCTAACGTGGATGGCAATAATAATAAAGAGATGATGTTTTAATTCTGGTGGGTTAATGTGTACATGAGTTGTTTTTCAGTAAGAAACAATTTTGATGATAAGAGTAAAGAGATGAAGGATTTTGAAAAAATGGAGTTACATCTTATTTTCATATTTTAAGGAATTATAAATTATAAGTTTTGAGTTAAGAAAAAAGGTTTATTTTGTTGTCTTACAATGAGATGAAATAAAGTGATAACCGGGGTTTGAATGAAGGTGTTAGTGAATTAGAAAATGTGCAGAAAATTAATGAGGGAAGACTATAGGAATATGTACTGTTATGGTGTTTGTAGTCAATCTGAATTGTGTATAGATGACATTGAACTAAAATAGAGGTATAAATGAAGAGGTCATCAACTTGAAAGGATGGAATTTTGGTAATGAATTGTTTGATACCATGAATGTAATGTCATTGAAAAAGGATAGGATTTCATGAATGATAATATATAGTTAAAGATGCTACATCAATTGATTAGAGGTTTGATAATTGAACACAATCAAATTGGTATTTGAATTAGTTTGGAATGATGTTGTGTTAGAGGTAAAGAATTCTAGAAAGTTAGTGTGGAATTGGTGTTTTAATGTGTGTTGCTTTGGATTAAAAAAAGGGAGGAAGAAAGCATTACAGGGCACGATCATGCACCTACACGATCGTGACCTTTTCTGAAAAGCATGATTGTGCATGCAGAAGGAAAACCGAAGCATGATCGTGACTTTTTCTTAAAGTCATGATTGTGCTCCTCCATGATTATGACTCGAAAAGAATTTCTAAAAGCTTTTTTAAGTGATTTACAAACTAATAAAGGCTAGAGTGCTTCCATATGAAGTATTTAGGTTCAAATGAGATCTTAAATGAATTTAGTTGATGTTGAATGAGGGGATTATGTTGAGTAAAGTGTATTATGGATTAAAGAATGATTGGAAGCTATTGTAAATTGATTCTAAAGTGTATTAAGGAAACATACCCATAAATTTGTCATTGAACAGACATTATGCAGGACACACATATGTGTGTGCTTATGATTAATTATTCATTTTAATGTGGAAATTAGTGATGCAAAAATGTATGTGATTATATGATATAGAAGATCATTTTAAGCGACCGGTTCAGGACATTGCCGATACTTGAAGGAAATAAGCTAAAGAGAGCAACTATGAGTAACCTAAGATGGTCTCACCTTGATTGTTTGTTAGTTAAATTATTAATTGAATTGATATGTGAAGTGTATGTTCTGATTTTTGGACATTGATTGTCCAAGGTATTTGATGCATTAACAAAACATTGGAAGTGCTCCTTGAATGTGAATTAGACTGAATAAACATTGATTTGTTGTTCTCAAACCTCTCCTAGAAACTATTAATCATAGGTTAATCTATTAACCCAAGTTTTCCCTTAGGTATTGTTTAATCATCAAGATACGATCATTAATTAAACCTAACTATCAAATAGTCTAGGATACAATCTTTAGATTCAATTGGGTAGTAGCATTACAAATTAGGAAAATCTATTAATTAAAGTAATAACCATATACAATGTTTCATTTAACCTAGTTTATGTTATCCCTAATGATTATGAACCATTAGTCGCTACAAATGAATTTCAACATATCAATTATAGATTACATTGAATATTCTAGCAATGGGTCTATAATAAAATGATCAAATCAATACATAAAAATCATCTTTTCACAACCTAAATCCATACACATTAGATAACATAATCAATTTCTAAAGAGAGAAAGAAACAATAAATACAAGGAAGGAATGCTTAACCAGGTTGTCAGTGTTAATGTTGCCTTTGAAATTGCATCGAAAAGCTACCCCTTTATGGGTCTTCTCATGGTGGAGAGCTTACCTCCCTTTTTATACTCTACCAAAGCTCCTGAAGTTCCCAAAAGAAACACACCAAAACTTTTATAAATCTATCATCACACACCCATCAGTTTATATTAGAAACTAGGTTTAAAAAGATGGGTGAGGTGGCAAGTGTCACACCTATGACTTAGTGTGTCATGGGTGTGACACACCATGCATGTGCGTGATGAGTTAAAACTCATGGTTGTCTAATAATTTGGCATGGTCGGGAGTTAATGCTCACAACCCTCCCAAATTAATATGGTCATGAGTGTAATGCTCCAACTCTGTTCATTTTCTCAAGTGTAGCCGACACCTTCTTTACCTTATTGCTCCAGTTGTCCCACCATCAAGATGGATATATATCTCATGTGAAGTACCTTGCAAGTTCATGAACACTCACAGCTATGTAGTTTTTCTAGCAACCATGAGTAATGCTCCAGCTCTTCAAGTGTAGCCATCTACCATCTATCATATACCTTTGTTTTATTCTCCAAATGCATGGGATAGCTAGCTCCTTCCATGGTATGAGGTGTCTTCACTCACAGCTGTAAGAAAATTCTAGCAAGCTATGAGCATGCTTCATCCTCCATTCTTTCATACTTTATCTTATCTTCTCTTACTCTAATAGTCTTCTTCTTGCTCCATTAAGACAAATGAATGTGGATCTTCAAAAAATGACCGATATATAGTGCTTTCAACTCACTTTTACTCCTTCGCTTCTGAATTATGCCTAAAACCACATATGAGTGAAAGTATCTTAAGTAATTTCATATCAGTAATTGCTAAGTATTATGGAATAACTATACAATCAATTAACCATATATCATAAGGGGCAGAATAGATCGAGAAGATAGCAGCAATGTGACCCTTCTTTTCCCTCTACCTTTCTCCTCCTCCTCTCTTCTTCTTCGTCTTTCCTTGGATCTTTCTCAAGTGGTAGAAAATAAAGCTCCATTAGGGTTCTTTCTCTTTCTTTATATACTCTTTTCTATTTTAAGTAAAAATTAGGGTTTTCTCAGGTTCAAATAGTCCCAAATGTCCTTCGGTAAGTCGAGTTCAAGAGGCTATCCACATTGTTTGTTATGCAGGCCATGATTATGGCACTTCATTTAGCTCTCTATCAAGATCGTGGCTCACACTAACTGTTTCTATCATGATCGTGGACTATAGGCCTAAGTTTGGCTCCAAACTTCGTCTTGTTCTCCTCCGTTCTTCCATATTTGTTCTCAGTCACTAACAACCACATTAAGGCACTTCAAATACGTAAAAGTTAAGCTTAATAGCATGCTCTAATCTACAAAACACTCAAAACATAAATATATAACTAGATAACACAATCATAACCTAAACTTGAACTATTCACTTAATTTAACAACTAAAAACATACTAAATTACCCACAAAAACATTATGCAACCTACAACTATCAACATCCCATACTTAAAATTTTTCTTCACCTCAAGTAAAGACAAAAAAACCAAAAACAAAAACAAACAAAACATAATTAATAAGGAAACACACGCATATATAGTTATAGGTCAATGGCATTAAACTTTACAAAACAAGATTAACTACAAACACGATCCCTTAACTTATTCCAACTTATTAACTTATGAAATCTGTGTCAAGGTACTTTAGACCAAACATACATACTAATCAATACCTTAATGTTAAACTCACTCACTCTTATCACTTACACATACACATTGAAAATTATTTGGTCAATTAAATTTATAACTATCCTTAAAAAGATTTTCATAAGAAATCATGCTATTCACGAGATCAATAGTTTTTATTAAACAACACATTATTTTTGTTAATTTTATTGACATGAACCTAGCCTTCTGATGCGAAGGCAAAATTTTGTGATGAATGTTCCTCGATTACTCAACTAGGCCATGTTTTTATTAAGTGGCTTAGTTGGAATGTCATTATAGCCTTTTGATGCGAAAGTAAACATTTATGATGAATATTCCCCAGTTACTCAGCTACATCACATTCTTAACTAACTACTAGCCCTATTCATATCCTAATTTGTTTCAAAAACAACCAGCGAAATAGTTATTTATTGAACAAAACACATACATTTTTTATATTTTATTTTTTTCTACCTCATTTCTTAAGCTAATCATTTTAATGAAAAGATACTAATGATGCTACTTATTTGATCAACCTAAAATTATAAATGAATGTGGTAGATTCTTAAAGGGAATGAACTAACATCATAACCTAATTAACTTGCATATTTGACTTAAACAACCTAAAACACTAATTTCATAAGCTAATAAATCTTTGCAACTTAAAAGACTATGTTCAAAGCTAACGATTCCATTAAGTCCTAGCCATTGACATATTTGCATGAATCAAGTCATGCAATCCTTCACTACAAGAAAAATGTCATTTTGCAATGGAAATTATGACGGAAAACATAAATATTCCATCGATAAGTTATATTACCGATGAAATTTAGCGACAGTCAAAGGCATCTTAGAAACGGCCGTATATAATAATTACCCAAAAAAATTGAATTTCCATTAGCAAATATGCCGGTGGATCAATTGTTTATCACTGGCAAATATACCAACATTTTATATTAGGGATTACTGTCAGTATATTTATCGATGACTTGTTTTTCTGTTTACCATTGTTAAATTACTGACAGAAATTTTTATTCTGTTGGAATATTTACTGAAAATTTATGATTATCAGTTGGTAAATGTGTTAAGAGGCTTTGCGACAGAGTTGGTTATTCCGCCTGTGATTACCGTCAGAACTGCATATTGTCCATCAGTAAGTGGAGGTAAATTTATTGACAAATGTTTATGTCCGTCGGTAAATGAACAAGTTTTTTTAAATATATAATATATAATATATACTGCTAGTATATTTAAATTATGGTTAATACATAATTTTAACAGTTATAAATTTATAGTATAGATTTAGTTTGCTTAAATAGAAATTTGATTGATGATAAAAAGTTAAAAATATCATAATTGATAGTAAAAACATTACATTGTACATAATAAGTATTTGTAATACAAATTAAATGACCAAAAGTATACTATTGATCTGGAGAAGGCGGATGCTCTGGTTGGTACAACGAGGTGCTACCCCTACCCTTCAACTTATCCATCTCCTGACGGAGCCGAGCAATGTACTGCATCAACTATTGAAACTAATCCATCGATTGTTGCAACTGAGTCACCAATGTCTGCATTGTGCTCTGAAGCTCTTACACTTCATTGGTGGTTGACTGCCTACTAGATGTTGCTATACTGGACATGGAGGATTGCGAATATCATGTGTTTCCAATTGAACCTAAACAGAATATCCTCCCATGATGGTCCTTACCACCCACTACACGAAGATAAGTTTCAGTCTCATTAATATTTTCAGACTACTGGGATTGCCATTCAATGCTTTCTTGTATTTGATCCTATCAAAAAGCAATGTCTACTATATTAGTAAGTGATAATTATTAAACATTAATATTAAACCATAAATTTCACGTACATTTAATTCTCTACAACGACTGTTGACGAATGTTACACTATCATGCTTCTTAGTGTGAGTGTGCAAAAAGAGATGACGGGGTGTAGGCCTCATGCCCATGGACTTCTCCTGCATAAGAATAAAATGTTAAAAGTCTACTAGAATTTATAAAATTTCGACAGAGATTCCTCTATTTTTATGATATCTTCCTCTGTTGAACAAATAAAATAACTCAAGAACATTGTCATATATGGCACCACGCATTTATAACATTATGATTCTCAACAAGTAACACATATTTTCATTCCAAATTTCACATATCAAATTTAGTTAAAATACAGTACAGAAAAGAAATGAGAATATAAATGTAAATTGTAGATACTTACAAGTCTCTCTGTATGCTCTTGGTGGTTAATAGATCCTCCTATATGTATAAGAAGACTATCTCCTTCTAGTCCTCCACGTCTATTGGCTAAATTACGCTCTGAAACGGACATGGCCTCAGGTGATGTCCAATACTGCAGTCAACGACTCCATATTTGTTCAGAAGTGTAAGGCAGTCGTACACCGGCCTTATGTATTGCAACAATAAAGTCATGATAACGTGTACGTGCTCATCTCTCCCATTCTCTATAGAGAATCTCATCAACCAAAGAATCCCAAAAAAATTCTTTCTGAAACAAAAGGAAAAACATTCAATAAATACTTATGATGTAATAATATTTATCTAATTAATGTATAAAACTATTAATTAAAAAAGAAAATAATAATTTTTGTGGTACCTCAAAATCATGATAGTAAAATTCCTTTGTCGCCTAACAGATATTCTTCCATACATAACCCTCAGGATCAATCTTCTCCTTGAATTTCGATATTATGTTTCTTGAACATGGTCTAGATGGAAATAACCTAATATAAAAACAAATAAATCTATACCATTTTTAAAATTTAAACCTATAACTTAATTATAAACATATAATGTTTCATGTATTTTCAGTTAAATATTGTTGAAAATTATAATGTATTTTCATCCATCGGGTCCTTTAACTCCAGGTTGGCTACCATCTTCTTCATCCGCATTGTTTACCCCTGATATGTCTGTGACTACAGGGGTAGTGGATGATGTAGGAGTGGTGGATGGTGTAGGAGTAGTGGATGGTGTAGCCTCATCTACCAGTTTAGTAGATGGAGGGAGAGGAGGTGTTTCATCTCTAGCTGCTACACTGTGAGATACTTCACCTGTATAGTAAGTACCTCTGAATCGTGGTATGAATCTTGGTCGTAGAATATGTTGTCTTCTCTTTGGTGCCATAGTTCAAATTGAAATTAATATTTGATTAAATTTTGTAGAAATATTACAATTTCATTTCAATAATTTATACAATATATTGAAAAGGAAATAATTGATTTGTCCATATAATATTCAATCACAAACATAAATTATTCGCTGTAATCACTTAATTGTAAATCAAATTCATCTTTTTATTATGAAGAATTTGAATCAAATTCAGGATCTTCTTCAAATCCTTGGCCCTCCTCATCCTCTCTAGACAAAATTTTAACATATTCATTACATGGATCATTCAAAGGTTCATTATCCTCACATACGACAAATGCATTTATTTCATAAGCATCTTCTTAAAATGCTTAACTTTCAATTCTCTATTCTTCTTTCCCACGTGATTCAAAAGCACCTCTAGGTTTAACTTTTTAAACAACCAACCAATTTGCCTTATCTTGTCGTAAGCTGGGAAAAGGGACATAATACACCTGTATCGCTTGCATTGTCAATACAAAAGGTTCAAAATGTCGAAATCTTCTTCACTTGTTAATTTCAACTAGATTGTATTGGCTATGCACTTTTGTACCAACATTTGGAGTTGGATTAAACCACTCATACTTAAATATCACAGTTCGCTTTATTGGCAATGCAAGGTACTCGATTTCAAGTATCTCAATAATTTTTCCATAGTAATCAATCAATTCTCCTTGTATGCAAACTCCACTATTTATTGTTGTTAGCTATGATCATGATATTTTTTATGATATTTATATCCATTAACGAAATACACCAAATATGATTTAATAGTTCGTAAAGGTCCCTTCGCAAGATCACATATGAACTTGTTCTTTATTAGATTTTCTAAGGCCTATAAAAAAGAAAATATCGTATTAAACAGTATACTCTATCATTTGAACACTTAAATCTTATAATTCAATTATTTCAATATTTGTAAGTAAAAACTTACATATTGCTCAAACCATCGAGGAAAGTGTCTTCCAACTTCTTTATTGATATCATCCTGTGATTTGTTGAGCATAAGCTCACGTAACAATTCCTCATATAATCTAAAAACATTATTATGTATTCTAGTTATGAATAACAGTAAATTTCAAAACTGAAATAATCATTTGATACTTACTGCACGAAAGGTTGAACCTCTTCACAGTTTAATAAAATGTAACCATGGACAGCCTCAATTCCTTCCTCTATTAACATTCTTCTTGTTAAACATCCATATGTTTGTCTAGGATATGTGAAAACGAATAAATTATCATTAGCATCACTAGTTCCTCCCCCATTTTTCATTATGAGGAACTTTTCTTTCTCTTGTATAAACATGTGACTCAAAATAATATGATCAAAATGCACTAGCTTCCTCCACTAAATAATCATTACATATCGAACCTTCAACTCTAGCTTTATTCTTCACATTTTCCTTCAAGTGATGCAAATACCTATATGAGCAAATATGGTTAGTTCAATTTAGTTATTCAAACATGGTATGACTTCAATTACAATCATTTTTGTTGAATTACGTACCTCTCAAATGGATACATCCAACGATATTGAACTAGACTGGCTCGTTTAGCCTAGTGTGCTAAATGGACAGGTAGATACTCTATACAATCAAAGACGCTTGGAGGAAATATCCCTTCTAACTTACATAAAATTACTAGAATTTCCCTTTATAGTTTTTCCATTTCAACCAACTTAATCTCAGATATGTTAAGCTTCTAAAAAACAAACTTAATTATGTTATTACTTCCCAAACCTTATTCGGTAGCAACTACCAAAATGCAATTAGAATTAGCCTTTGCATAAAAACATGACAATCATGACTTTTCATCCTAAATAATTTGTACTTCCGTGTATCCACTCACCTTACCAAGTTTAAAAATAACCATCGGGAAGCGTTAGACTGTTCAACCATTCACATAATATTTCCTTATGATTTTTGTCCAAAGTGTAACATACTTTCGAATATTTACCGATGCGAAGATCTTTATGTAACTCATTCCTTCTACAAAAAAGTTTCAAATCATCTCATGATTTTGCTTTGACTATTGTCCTCCCTTCAATGTTCATTATGGTATTGAAAAAATTGTCAAAAGTATTTTTTTTAAATATGTATCACATCTAGATTATGACGTATCAAATTAGTTTTCCAATATGGAAAATCCCAAATGATGCTTTGTTTTCTCGAACTAAAGTTTCTACTAATGCTTGTATTAATTTCATCAGCATCAAATTTTGTAACTTTCAGCAAGCCTAACTCCTCATTCTCCGACAATATCTCTTCACCAGATTTGTCAAGGGGAGAAGATGTTTTTACCATCCTATTCTTATTGAAATTTTGTTTATTGTGCCTAAATGGATGATCTAGAGGACGAAATTTTCTGTGATTGTCAAAGCAACATATTCTACCCTCATTTCAAGGATGCATCAGAATTATTGCCATAATAAGGACAAGCCAATTTTCTTGTTGTGCTTCATCCAGATAACATGGCATATGTTGGAAAATCACTAATTGTCCACATCAAAGCTGCTCTCAACAAAAAATTTTGTTTCAGAGACACATCATATGTTTCAACACCATATTCCCAAAGATGCTGCAATTTAGATATCGATGGCTATAAGAATACATCAATTTTATGCTTTGGATTTGTAGGCCCTGGCACAATCACTGTTAAGAACATATATGCCGCTTTCATACATATCCTTGGAGTTAAATTATAGGGAGCAATTATAACTGGTCATGATAAATATTGCTGGCTTGATTAACCAAACGGTTGGAATCCATTCGTCGATAATCCCAACCTAACTTTTCGACTTTTAAGTGCAAACTCATAGTGAGTGCCATTGAAATGTTTCCATGCCAATGCATATGATGGATGACTCATTATTCGATCTTCATATTGGTGTTTATTATGCCATTTCATATGAGAAGTAGTAACATCAAAAGCATATAGTCTTTGAAGCCTTAGAGTTAGCAGGAAATAATACATCCACTTCCAGGGCACTAATTTTCCTTTCATAGAATGCTTCCTAGGCTTGAACCTAGATTGACCACAAAATTTACACTCTTGTAATTCCACATCATCAACTTAATACAACATACATACCAATTTGCAACAATCAATCTTCTCAACAGGCAAACCAAGACCCTAATAAGTTTCTTCATATTGTAAAAACTATCAACCATTATGTGATCAGGAGGCAATGATTCATTATACCATCCAAGAATTTTATCAAAACTATAATCAGAAATATGCCCTTCAGATCTTTTGCTCAAGATATAAGCAATTGAAGACAATTGAGTCATTGTCTCACAGTTTTTGGTTAGCTGAAGTCAAAAAACTATTTGGAATGTGGGTTAGGTTCTTCGTCAAGATTTTCTATATTTTCCTGAAAGTTATAACCGGCTGCATCATAAACCATTTGCATATAACTCCAATACCCCCTTCAACTCGTTTAAGCTCACTGATAATTGTGTTTGATTACCCTTTGAGGTGCTACCAATCAACAGTTTCCCATGTCGTGTCCACTTAAAATAATTGGGGATAAAACCTCTTCTCAACAAATGCTCGTTCACTTCATCAATAGGAAGGAAAAGAATGTTTGTACTTTTTACATGGACATCTGATCTTTGGCCCATCCACATATGCAGGTTGAGAATATGCATAATGAATAAAAGCTTCAACTCCGTCAACAAATTCAGGATTAATGAAACCATCGCGTGATAATCATCTATACATCCAAGATCTATCAATATTACTGATTTCCACAAAACTGTTAATTTAAATCAATGATTTCATAGTTAATCCCTTTAAGGCACCCTAAAATTTACAAAATATAAAATATTTACACATCCCCTAAGTATTAACCAAATTTATTGATCATCTACAATTAATCGATTGAATTAATCACCAACAATTGATTTCAAAACTATGGTATGTGCCATTGTTTATACTTGTGAATCAAGAAAATAATTTCTAGCTGTGACTAGTAGGCTCGTGGAATTTTTCATTGATAAGTCTCAGGAGAGTTGCATCACGAGTTTCCAACCTATATACCATCATGTGGGTTTATTATGAAACAGAATGTCTTGTTTATAAAACATATTAATTCCTTGTGTTAATACAATGCATTAATCACATTGAAGTTGAAGTATTAATCGATTGAATTAATTACCTACAATTGAATTCAAACTTATGGAGCGTGACATTGTTTACACCTATGAATCAAGAAAAAAAGTTCTCGCTTCGACTCCTAGGCTCGTGGAATTTTTCACCGATAAGTCTCACGGGAGCTACGTTATAGGTTTTCAGCCTATATATCATCCTATGGGTTTATTATGGAACGAATTATCTTGTCTATGAAACGTATTAATTCCTTGTGTTAATACTATGATTGCATTCATCACATCGAAGTTGAAGTATTAATCGATCGAATTAATTACCTACAATTAATCGATCGAATTAATCACGTACAATTGAATTCAAACCTATGGTACGTGGCATTGTTTACACCTGTAAATCGAGAAAACAAGTTCTTGCTGTGACTCCAAGGCTCGTGGAATTGTTCACCGATAAGCCTCATAAGAGTTGCATCACGGGTTTCCAGCCTATATACCATCCTACAGGTTTATTATGGAACAAATTGTCTTATGTATGAAACATATTAATTCCCTGTGTTAATACTATGTTTGCATTAATCACATCAAAGTTGAAGTATTAATTGATCGAATTAATCACCTATAATTAATTGATCGAATTAATCACCTACAATTAATCATAGGTTTCCAGCTTATATACCATGCTAGGAGTTTATTATAGAACGAATTATCCATAACATCTCAAAGTCATTTCACACACAATAAATACTTAAACTATTAAAGGAGAACATAAAACTTCATCAATGATTATAAGAATATTCTAATATTCTAAACAACAATACAAAATCAAGACCTCCTTTGCATTCGCGCAAAATCCAAAAGTATCATAATCGTATTATTAAAGCAATACATATGATAAACTTTAGTTCGACGACTAACCTGGATGAATGGACAACTTCAGGCTATAAAGAAGAAAGATGAGCGACGCTCTTCAACACAATATATAGGTCCTGTGAAAAAAATATGAAATATTTAATGTAATACAGTTGTTTTATTATGAAGTGAAAGCAAAGTATAAAAGTAAGGACCCACAAGTAGAAAAGTAATATTAATAAAATTAATTATAATATGAATAATAATAACTAGAAAAGTAATAAAAATAATAAATTTAATAAAAATAGTATATTTAATCTTCCTAATAATAATAATAATAAATATAATTGATAAAAATAATAAATTTAATAATAATAAAATTAATACTAAGTAGAAAATAACAACAACAACAACAACAACAACAACAACAACAACAACAACAACAACAACAACAATAATAATAATAATAATAACAATAATAATAATAACAATAATAGTAGTAGTAGTAGTAGTAGTAATAATAATAATAATAATAACAACAATAATAGTAGTAGTAGTAGTAGTAGTAGTAGTAGTAGTAGTAGTAGTAGTAGTAGTAGTAGTAATCTTCATCATCATCATCATAATCATAATCATAATCATAATACTAATAATTAGTTGAAAATTAATGATAATAATAATAAATTTAATAACAATATTAAATTTAATATTACTAATAATAATAATAACAAATATAATTAATAAAAATAATAAAATTAATAATAAGTAGAATAATGATGATGATGATGATCGACCATGATGATCATGATGATGATCGACATCATGATCATGACGACGCCGACGACGACGACGATAATAACAACAACAACAATAACAACAACAACAACAACAATAAGAACAACAACAACGAAAAGTAACGATAGTAATAATAAATTTAATAACAATAATAAATTTAATATTACTAATAATAATAATAATAATAAGTATAATTGATAAAATTAATAAATTTAATATTAATAAAATTAATAATAAGTAGAAGATTATTAATACTATTATTATTAATTAATTAATAATAAAGTTAATAATTAGTAGCTAATTAACAATAATTATTATTACTAATAATACAAATAATAAAATTAATAAGATTAATAAAAGTAGTAATATTAATAATTATTATTAAAAAATTAAGGAAAATATTAAATATCATCAAATTAATAAAATTATAAAATTATTATAATATGAATAATAATAATTAAGTAGAAAAGTAATAATAATAACATCAAAATAATTATAATATGCAATTGTTTATCAAAACACTCTATGGCCAACATCAAAGCAAATTCAAAGAACGAAGACAATTTTTTCATAGGGACAATGCATCGGACATAACTTTTGATCAGAAAAAGTTAACCAACTAAAACCACCATTTAATAACACATTATCACCCTAAACTTTATCTAAGGAACTAAAATCAGTTTTTCAAAGAATTAATAACACATTATCACCCTAGACTTTATCTAAAGAACGAAATTCAAATTTTCAAAGATCAAACATTTCATTGAACACCTTACATACATCACAAATTTATCCCATCATTACAACCAAATTGACCTCTTCTCCTTTCTATCATTAACATTTATACCTCACTATTGTTTTTCAAAGTAATAATACGCAAATAAACTAAAAACCCAACTTAAACTATCATCCACACCTTAACCGAATATCACTAATTAACAGGGGAGAGAAGAAAATACCTCAACCCAAGCCACAAAGAGGAGATGTGATGCCAGCAACTGGAGAAACGAAGTGGAGCGACGATCGCCAAAGAGAAGCAAGGGGGCCGGTGTGGGTGGGAGAGAAGAAACTGAAGAAGAGAGGATGACACAGGTTGGGGGAGGGGGAGAGGCACGACTGCATTTATAATCAATGAAAACGACATCATTTGGTGTTAAACTAAATGATGTCATTTTCAATTTAGCGATGGACACTTCTATCGGTAAACTGAAAAATTCCCTCTTTGTTTACCGACAGTTTACTATATCATCAGTAAATTCTGTAGAAAATTTCCTACCAAATTTACCAACAGAATTCACCGACAGATAAAGTTTCATCTTTAAAGTAAAAAAATTTCGTATTACTTATCAACGGTCACATTATACTACTGCTAAAGTCCACTGCAAATTTTACTGGGATGATTTCCCTCCATATTTACCGACGGACTTTATTGCTGTCGCTAAATAAAATTTTTCCCGACAAATTTACTGATGGAATGTTATGTTTCGCTAGTAATCAGCAACGGTTTCTTTTCCATCGGTAAATTTCAGTTGCTAATATTCATTTTTCTTGTAGCGCTAAACAAAATAACATGCAACTTGCAAAATTCACATTCAAATAAAAACATATAATGCACACAAGCCTCCCCATATTTGGATAACAAATTATCCTTAATGTGAGAAGAACAAACAACACACAAGGTGGAATAAAAATTAATGAAATAAGAAAAATATGAGAACAATTGAAAATAACAATAAAAATAAAAGACAAAGTTTAGAGTATAGAACTGTCATGGTGATTGAGGTGGTGATGGTGTAGGAGGTGGTAGTTGGACACCTTGAGCCTTGAAATATCTATGAATATGTTATATGACCTGGATTTTGCATCTTTGTTCTCTAGCCATCTCCTTCAACACCTTGGCGATTTTTGAAATGGCATTATTAGTGTTAGAGATGGCTTCCATTACCTTTTTCTATCTCGTTGGCTCTTCCTCTTCCAACTCCTTACTGGTTGAATCCTTCTCCTATTGCGGTGGTGATGAGCTCGAACTAGCCTATCTTGCCCTGGTCTTGATATGAAAATTTGTGCTAATATCTTGAAGTTTTGTATTACAGACCTCTAAGATCTCAGCTTGCCTTAAATGGCGATGGTTAAGAAACCTAGGATAATGGACAGTTAGTCCATTGCAATTAACACCATAGTATTACATAATGGCCATGACCAAGTACCCCATGCCCAAATTATTGCTTCTCTTTTTTAGAGAAGCAGTAATTGCATTAAACATATGGGTGGAGGTACAAACTTGGATGTTATGATCCATGCAGCAAAATATTAAAAGTTCTTTTATTGAACACCTGTTAGTTTCAGTGTTGTCAAAGACAGTTTGACACATGAATTTGTGCAATAACAAGTGTTTAGGGCTTTTAATAATATTTTTACTGACATTTTTGGTGTTAAAGCTCACCAGACCATTTAGTTCTGTCCAATAATGGGTGGCATGAAAGTCATCGTGTTGATCTACTATAGTTAAGTTAGGGAATCCACCGATCACGTAAAATGTCATACTCTAACCCATATGGTTGACCTAGTAACCAGAATTATAGCTTCTTAGGGTTAGTCGACTCATATTGAAGAGTTGTGAAGAATTTTGTTAGCTTCCAATCATGTATCCCATACATAATATATATCAAATATACATAACTGAAACAAAACAGAACCTCATAAACTAGATCTACTCTTGTGTATAGATATAGAAAAATATAAACATGAAATGTAAGATGTTTACTATTTACTTAAGGCTACACACACTAAGTTTACTATTTGTAACCTTCATAAATTCTGCAAGTGCACGGGTTGTTTACATAGTACCTAAGGTGTCAATCCCGCTAGAAAGGTAAACTAGTCTTAAAATCTAAGGTCAGTTAAGTTCACAATAAACCTAAATAAACAAATAATGCAAAAAATAAATTAATCAATAATCAATTATGAGAATTTAAAGTGCAGAAAAGTCACAAAATAGCAAAATCACACAAACAATCAAAAATCAACGTAGAAATAGCCAACTAAGAGAAAGGGGGATTTAATTTGAAACTAAAGAAAATCTAACCAATTATGTAATTTTCGACTTAACGGGCTTAAACTATCATAGGGTGAATTACTCTCTTTCGAGTTATAATTATCAACCCTAATTGATCTTCCCCAATTTAAATTATGGATTCGTGATTAACCCAAAACCTAAATTAGTTCTAAGTTGTCTATTAACCTACTGGGAATCTATGCTCAATCTCTCGTTACATAAATTTACCTGTTTGATTCAATCTTTTACCTATTGATTCACCTAACACTCGTTAGCCCAAATCGATGATTTTACTTAGCTCACCCTCTCAGTTTATTGCCAAGTTATTAAGAATAGAATTTGAATCATAATTAAATCGAAAGAAAACAAAATTAAATAAACTTTATTAATCTCAAGAACTAAAAACCTAAAGGTGAGTATAGAAAGTAAATCACACTTAACAACACTATTTCCATTGAATATCCCAATTTCATACATCGAAAAAATCGAAATAAAAATGCGAAATATTGTCAGAGTGGATCTCAAAGGCAGCGACTGCAAGAAACTTCCTGTTTCGGGAAGTACGTCACATCAAACTTATCTTCGTGTCTCTCTTCCTTCGTCTCCTTTCTCAGTCTCTTGATCTCTCTCTAGCTTTCTCTAAGAATTGGCAAAATGAAGATCTCTTACGTGACTCTTTGGGCTTTTTAAAGACCGCTGATGGCTATCATACCATGTTCTATTTATTTTGTGGAAGCCCTAGGTCAAAGTCGATGTTGAAATGACCTAAAAATGTTACGAAACTTGAGTTTTTGTATCAGCTAGACACAGGGCACAAACGTGACCCTGCTTGCCCCGATCGCCTACTACAATCTTGGTCGATGCTTTAACCTTTCTATCTTGATCGTGGCCCAATGTTCATAATTGTGGCCTGACTGAACGCTCTTTGTCATGATCGTTGCTGTATGATTGTGGCATGGCTATTGTTGGTCCATCCTTTTCTGTCACGATTGTGACCTAATGTGCATAATCGTCAACTATGTCTTTTGGCCCAGAACTCTTCGAATCTTTTCTGTTCTCCATCGTTTATTTTGAAACACTAATACACATATCAAGGTACCTCAAAAATATAACAATTAAGCTCAAAGATTTGAACTAACCTATAAAATAATTAAACACATAAACCAACATAATTAAACCCTAATTGCACAACCAACACTCAAATTAACACTAATTATATAACAAATTATACCCTAAAACATCATGCAAAACACAACTATCATTTACATACCTTTCTAACAATCTCCTTTGCTATTTAATCTTGTCCCCACTAGGTTTTCATAAACTATAATGATCAACACAGACCGTATCTAATGAAAGTCCACACGAAGATAGAAGGATGAAACCTCACTAGGAGATGGCTAGAATTATTTCTTTGTGCTACGAAAGACAAGAACTATTGAGAGAGTTAGAGAGAAAAAGTGTGTGTAAGAAAAAGAACTTTTCTTTTTCTCTTTCATTTTTGTCTTACACAAGATGCATGAATATCATCTCAATTTTCTACACCATTTGGCCTTCCATAATTCCCATCACTGATGGACATTTATGGGAAGTTAATGCTCATGAATAACATGTATTAATGAAAGTTATGGGAAGTTAATGACCATGAATACCATGCATTAATGAAAGCCAACAACACTTGTTTCTAATCCACTCCATACAATGTGTTGTACTATGATCACATCGCAATCCAATCCCAAAACACTCTCTCAAATCTTGAATCACCATTCAAGACCATTTTACTCATCTTGCAACTTCCCCATGTGTGTGACCCATTAGGTTCGCGGTTATGCTCGCCATATGAATTAACACTTAATTAAAACAAGTCAAAAGCGGTATCTAGCAATACATCATGACCCCCAATTGATTGGAAAGTCAATGATTTGACTACGAACCCTTCCATATGAATGTTGCCATGTAATTTTTCCATTCACCATGTATACATCACTTAGTTAAGATTATGGTCAAAATGCCAACTAATACTAGACTGGCTACATCACATCTAGTCCAAGTGTTATTAAATCTTGTCCTGAGGATCTCATTTTTCTATGTATGATTGAAGACTCTCTTCTTGACACATATCTACTCTGGCCAAAGACTCCTGAGTAATGACCTTGACAAGAGGCCATCGGTATCATCTCCTTCCATTAGAAGTGGTGAATCTTTTATTGGATAGTCAATTACCTCTAAATACCTCGAGCTGTACCCAATCACCACCCTATAAGTAACCCTTGAAAGCCACCAATGGATGCAGTCAAAACACAAGATCAGTATCTAAGAGATCCTTAAACACCTCAAGTCAAAGGATACTTGCACCATTGCTATGGTGAGACTATCATTGACATTGGAATAGAATATCCATATGATTGTCTCATAGTAAGTCAATCTATTGTACTTACTACCCCTAGTAAGCATCCACAAGTTAACTCTAAACAACTCATGTCTACAGCTTATGAGATATACTGCTTGATCTAATCAAGGACTATAATATATGCTAGTGTATCCAGATTAATGATATCTTATCTCATTAATCCTATGACTCAGGAAAGTTTAGATACTAACATAATTAAACATGATAGGAATCTCATTATCATGATCTTATCATGCTTTCCTCCATGCTATGTTTTGTATCAAGGATCATGAACATATGAACATTGAAATAAGAAAAATGCCTTTACTAATTATAAAATGATTTGTACAATAAGTGCTAAAAGTGATTGCCTTTAGAGCACTTCTATAACAAACTCCCATTTGCACTAAAGCCAATCGCCTTAATATCTAATAATATAGGCGTGTATATGTGACATAAAATTGTTTTGGGAAATAGGCTTAATCAACGGATTTGCTATATTCTAATTGGTGGGAACTCTCTTTATCTTAACATCATTTCTACCAGTGATCTCTCTAATCAAATGGTGGCACCTGAGTACATGTTTGGGCTTTTGATGAGACCTCAATTCCTTTGTTTGACTTATAGCCCCACTGTTGTCACAATACAACTGCACTGGGCCAATGATGGTCGGAACCACAATAAGTTCCATGATGTACTTCTTCATCTAAATCACTTCCTTTACTACTTCTGAAGTTGCTGTGCACTTTACCTTCGTTGTCGAATTAGTAATTATCTCTTGTTTAGAAATTTTCCAACTGACTACACCACCATTCTTATGAATACATATCTAGACTTGGATATAGATTCATCCCTATCAGATTGGAAGCAAGCATCAATAGACCGGCTTACTATAAGATCGACTTCTCTATATACCAAGAATACATCTTTAGCTCTTCTCAATTACTTAAGATTATTCTTGACAGCCACCTAATGACTCTCACCAGGACCTGACTGATATCTGCTTGTAACACCTAAAGCATATAATACATCGAGTCTAGTACATAACATAGTGTATATGATTGATCCTATAGCCGAAGCATAAGGAATCAAACTCATACGGGTTCTTTCATTTTATTTCTTTGGACACATAGATTTAGAGAGTGTAATCCCATGTACTATAGGAAGATATCCTCTATTGAACTGCTCTGAAGTATCTTGTCTATATATGTAGACTGAGAAAAACCAAGCAACCTCTTAGTTCTAGCTCTATAGATCCTTATCCCCGAAATATAAGTTGCTTCTCCAAGGTCTTTTATATAGAAGTTATTAGCTAACAAAATTTTTACTGATGGCAAAGCTGAGACATCATTTCCTATTGGTAATATGTCATCTACATACAGTACAAGGTATATGATTACACTCCCACTAACCTTCTTATACACACATGACTCATCTAGATTTTATGCTAAAGCAAACTCTTTGATTGTCTCATCAAATTGGATATTCTAACTCCTGGATGCTTGCTTTAATCCATAAATAGATTTCTGAAGCTTGCATACCTTTTCTCCATTCATGGATATGAAACCATTAGGTTATGTCATATACACATCCTCGGCTAGGTTTCCATTAAGGGAAGCCGTCTTCAAATCCATTTGCCATATCTTATAATCATAATGAGTAGAAATGGATAGGAGTATCCTAATGGATTTAACCATAGTTACTTGGCTTTCATCATAGTCAACACCTTCCTTTAACGATAACTTTCAGCTATAAGCCTAGCTTTATGGGTAACTTCATTACTCTCCATCTCATTTTTTTCTTGAAAACCCATTTGCACCCTATGGGTTTCATCCCTTCTAGTAGGTTAACCAAATTTCATACTTTGTTTTAATACATGGAATCCATTTTAGATTTCATAGTTTAAATCTATTTGCCAGATTTTGAACTCTTCAAAACCTCTTCATAGGTAGTAGGCTCATCATCTTCTATAAGCAATTTGTCGTTAAGTTCACTTATGAGAAATCTGTATCTTTCGAGAACATGATGTATCCTACCTAACCTACGAACTTCTTACGTGTCAGAAAGTTAAACTATTGTTTCATCTTCATGAATAATAGTCTTGTGTCCAAATAGTTAATCTACGTCTGTTTGAGCATCTTGAACTTCCCCAAATTCAATTTTGCTCCCACTGTCTTCTCTTAGAGGAAACTCTTTCTTTAAAAAGCAAGTTTTGAAACAAACACCTTTTGGTTCCAAACATAGTAGAACTGATATCCTATAGTTTCCTTAGGACATCCTTCAAATAGAGACTTTTCAGATTTAGCTTTAAGCTTATCTAACTAAATCCACTTAACATAAGCAGGACAACCTCAAAATTTCATATGAGAAAGATAGGGTTTATTATTAGTCCAAATCTTATATAAAGTAACATCAACTGACTTGGATGGGTCTCTTTTTAGTACAAAAGTGGAAGTTTGGAGTGCATACACCTAAAAGGATTTTGGTACATTCGTTAAAGCCATCACTGACCTCATTATATCTAGCAAGGTTTGGTTTCCCCTCTCAGCCACACCACTACGTTGTGGTGTGTAAGGTGGAGTCCACCAGGATACTATTCCATTATCCCTGAGATAATCCAAAAACTCTTAGCTTAAGTATTCACCTCCTTGATTCGATCAAAGTGATTTAATACGTCTCCTTAGTTGTTTCTCAACTTCATTTATGAATTCTTTGATCCTTTTAAAGGCTTTAGACTTATATCTCATAAGATACACATACCTATATCAAGAATGATCGTTGATAAAGTTAATGAAGTACACAAAACTACATTTATCATATATAGACATTAGACCACATACATCAGTAGGTATTAGGTATAAAAGTCCACTAATTTGTTTACCCTTTACCTTAAAGGGTAACTTAGTCATATTACCTAATAAGCAAGATTCACATATGTCATATGATTCATAACCAAATGACCCTAAACTACCATACTTACGCAGTTTAGACATAGCTAAGGTGACAATGCCATAAGTAAGACAATTTCATATTATCTCATTTTATTCTTTTGTTATTATCCACATTTAGAACTAGATTAGACATATCCAATATGAATATACCATTGTACAATGTACCTAAAGCATATAACATTCCACTCAGAAAAATTGAGCAACCATTGTTATTAAAATTTAAATGGAATCTAGTTTTATTAAGACTAGAAACAAACATTACATTTTTAGTCAAAGAAGGTACATAAAAATAATTGTCCAATTCTAGTACAAGCCCACTAGGGAGTGTTAACACATATGCACCTACAGTTAATGCCGCAAGTCTTGCTCCATTACCCACTCATAAATCTGACTCTTCTTTGTTGATTTGTCTACTATTTCTAGGGCCCTTCATGTTAGTACAAATGTGTGAGCCAAAACTAGTATCTAATTTCCATAGGTTGTTATTAGGAATAATATGAATATCAATAACATAAATACCTGAAGTAGATGGGGCATTAGATGCCTTCTTCTGCTTCAAGGACTCCATATAGGCCATATAGTTTCTCTTCCAATTGCCATCCTTACCACAGTGGAAGCAGGTTCCCTTCGAGGCAATCTTGTTTGCTTTCTTGACACATCATTGAGGTCCTGCGAGCTTCTTCTTCTGTTGGCTTTTTTTCTTCAAAATATAAGAGTCCACCAACACCATAATCTTATCCTTATGGACAGATGGTTCAACTACCTTTAGCATGTTAACTAGCTTAGGAATTGTGCTAGATATATTGTTCATCAGATAATAAATCACGAAATGTGAGTAACTATCAGTTAAACTTATTAGAATTAAGTCAATACTTAATTCATGATCTAAAAGAAAACCTAAGGAGCCCAACTGCTTGATGTAGCCATTCATATTTAATGCGTACTGCATTAGAGATGCCCACTCAACCATCTTGGAGTGGAAGAGCAATCACAAAGTCTCGAACCTTTCAGACTTTGCTTACTCATCAAAGAACTCTCGAAGACGATAGACTATGGTATGAGCATCCATACCCTCGTGCTGCTTTTGCAGGTCTGGTGACATAATGGCTAGCATAATACAACTAACCATCTTGCTATCATAGAGAGGCTTCCTATATTCTATTTGATCATTATTAGAAGCATCAGTAGTAGGGGGATCGGGAGGTGGTTCTTCCAAAACATAACCAATCTTCTCGGACTTGAGAACTATTCTCAAGTTCCTGAGCTAGTCAAGGACGTTTGGTCCAGTCAACTTGTTAGCTTCCATCATATAACATCCCATTATCCTATGATCAAGGTTAGAACCCTAAGATACCTTATATGAGAGTTTATTGAGAATTTAGAAGTTAACTAAAGCATTATATAGCATACAGATACATGTGAATAATGTAGAATTGTTCATGCATTCATTGACATTTTCCAGGTATAAGTGACTTTAATATGATTAAAATGTGAATTATGGATTATTTGTCTTGAAAACTAAATTGGAGTGTATCAGAATTAATTTCACATTTTTTGTTATATATTGGATATTTTATGAAATTTACCAAAAATTTAGGATATTTTGGACTAGTAAATGTATGAAAATTGAACAAATTACTATGTGACAAGTGGAGCAATTAGTAAGTGACATTTGGCTACCATATATGAAGACATGCAAGTTGCTTCAGTGAAGGACAAGTATCACACTTGCCTGTGTGACATGTGGAAATGGATCACCGAAGCCACCTAAGTCACGTTTTTGGATGAGGAAGTTTCTACAACTCCTTTGTTTTGTTTCTACCAAAAAAACCATTCTTCTCCTTGCTCATCCATCACCAAAACACCATGCTTGTCCATTCTTAGGTATTTGGCTCATATGCTTGATTTCACATCAACGTTACGCCCCACTTTAGTCCATTTTTTATTTTCGATTCTCTCTATCCTTGCTTTTGTCCAACAAAATCTCATTCTTCTTCTGGAATTTTGCTAAAGAGTTTGAAGTTTGAATCAAGTAAGTGATGCTTTAAGTTCTATTGGTAGTGTAGAAGACACTTTGATGATGTTTTAATGTTTGTAAATGGATACATGCATGAGTGGTGTTGTAGGAAGAAGAGTTTTAGTGATTTAAGTAAAACAAAAATGTGTGGAAAATGCGATGAAGGATTGTGGCAATTGGAGTTACATGAAGTGTGCTGGAGTGTGTTATATACAGTGTTTTGCTGAACATAATTCTGTATTTAAGACATAACTTGATCTATGAATATCCTACTTAGATGGATTTTCATTTAGAGTAAACTAAAAATATATGGCCACATTTTTCATGAAGGAATTGAATTTGAAATATGCCCTTAAGAGTCTTGAAATTTGGCTTGAAATTGAGAATTGTGTTCGATTAAGGTATGAGAACAGTCTATAGATATTTTATTATAACTTGTATGATACTGAACCAAAATGCATGAAATTGATGTCATTAGACACTTAAGATATTATGGAACATTTTATTAGAATCTGCCTAAGAAAATTTGGAAAAAGTACATAACATGTGTTATAAAAAAGTATGTAATAGGTATTTTTTGGGGTTTATGAACAATCATGAATTGTTGAATTGTGATTTAATGTTACTGAATTGAAATTGAAGCAAAAATGAAGGGGTCATCAACTGTAAATGATAGAATTTTGCTAATGAAGTGTTTGATAAAATGAATATCATGTTATGGAAAAGGGTAGGTTTTATGAATGATATTATGTAGTTTAAGAGGTTTAATCAGTTGATTAGAGTTTAATAATTTCATGAAATCAAATTGGTATGTGAATGAGTATGTAATGATGTTGTGTTTGTGGTAAAGTAATTTAGAAAATTGGAGTGAACTTGGTGTTAAATTGTAAGTGAGTTTAGGATAAACAGAAGAAAGGAGGAAGAAAATGGTGACTCTGCCGAAAAGGATGAAAATCACGATTGTACAAAAAGGAGGAAAGTTGTGATCGTGCACCTACACAATCGTGACCTGCGAGGAAATGCAAATTTAAAATAAAAATTTTGTGATATTAGGACTAATCAAGGCTAGGATGTTTCCATATGAGGTATTAAGGTTTAAATGAGTTCGTAAATGAATTTAATTGATGTTGAATGAAAGGATTAAAGTGAGAAAAGGGTATTAAGGATTAAAAGAATGTTTTTAAGGTGCTGTAAATTATTTATAAAACATATTAAAGAATCATACTTGAGAAATTGTCATTGATAAAGCATATTAAAGAATCATACTTGAGAAATTGTTGTTGAAGATGCATAATACATGATACATTCATAAATGTATTTGTGATTGATTATTGATATGAAAATGCATATGAATGACATATAAATGTAAGTGATTGTATATAGA
The DNA here is from genome assembly GCA_027563595.1 of Erythroxylum suave. Classification (NCBI taxonomy): domain Eukaryota; kingdom Viridiplantae; phylum Streptophyta; class Magnoliopsida; order Malpighiales; family Erythroxylaceae; genus Erythroxylum; species Erythroxylum suave. The sequence goes on along the minus strand of JAOSBN010124031.1, from coordinate 4,027 downwards.
GGAGCATGAGCGAACTCTTCTAGACATCACTAGGACCTCAAGGTAATTAGCTTCAAGGAGCATTTATGAGTCAACCTAGATGATCTTCCTAGGGTTGATTGATTTTGTTTAACTTCTAATTATTAAACTATTTGTGATATATATATGAATTCTAGAATTTAAAGGTCCTTAGAAGTGTTCTATTTGCATATGAAATTTGAATAATATCTATTTGCTATGGAACTCTGATTGAATTCTAAATACTCAACGAAAGTTAAATGCCAGACTGAGGTCCAATGAATATAAATTTTGTTTGTGCATATAAGGAAATGCTAATTATGACATATTTTGTTATCAGATGCATTTCATTAAATGCATCATCAGTGAAAGGTGTTGTGACCAGTGTAGCCAGTCTGAAAGAGCTTTAAGCTCAAATTTTTGCACATAGAGATTTGCTACGTGATTTCTATATCTAACTGAGCCCAATGGGCCAGTGTTTGTATCTGTATCTGTATCTCAAAGACACTTGGTCACAAAAAATTATAACAAATTTGGAATCTTATATGCATCTGCATTTGTATATTTATGATTATGAAATATATACTTACGAAATCTTTTCTGAAGTTGTGATGTTAAAGTGATATGTCATGATAATGTGATTGATTGAGTTGTATAAGTTATGAAAGAATATAAGTGATGTGTATGACATTCATTATGTCTTATTGTGATGGAAACTTTGTGAAATTGGTTGGTTGTATGATATTTGTGTGTTCGCCTGGAGTGAGATCATCAATGATGGTTCACTCATTGGGTTCGCAAAATTCAACAAAAATTGCAACGTGGCTTTTTAGGAATGAGACAGAAGACCTAGATTTCTAAGATCTTCTTGAAGAACACTTTAGACTAAGATATGGCTTAAAGGTCTGTCAACTGGCAATTAAGGAGTTCTAGTTATAACTATGTAGTTTTTTTATATCATGTAGAACTTGTGTATAACGGTTGTAAATTTTCTCATATTTAGAACGTAAATATTGGTGCTAATGACTACAATGTAAACTTTTATGAATTAATGCAAGTTAAGATTTTTAAGTGTTGTGTTTTCTTTATAATGTCATTTAAGATATTAGATTTGATCTAACATAACATTATCACAGGATACGTACTTGAATGTCCTTTGGATGATCAGGTATATACTCTATGGTAATGGGATGCGACACATCAATGATCTTAGATTCACATAGTACTCATTGTTGGATAGCTTATTGTCCGAGTATGCATATTGTGCAGCGGAATGGACCATAGAAATTCCGGTCTTGTGCCTTGGTTAATCAAAAATTTCATAACATGAATTATACGGATTTACCTCTAGTAGCACGCAAATTAGGTTTCTTTCCAGATATCTTAATGTTATCCACACAAGGATTAACGATCTGGCCAGCAACTAATGTGTGCTAGCACGTTCTAAACACTTTAGAATGCCATACAGTTATTCTCTCAGGAAAAGTGACAAACAACTAGGTGGCTAGGGTTTTCGTATATTGTCTAATAAGATATAATCCCTCTATTTATAGAGAAACCCTAATCCCAAACCTATTAGGAATAGGAATATCATAATCCTAAACCCATTAGGATTATAGAAGCCTAATAAGTTTTGACCCATACTATATCTCATATAATAAAAGCCTGACCATTTAATTGAATCTAACCTAATAAATATATCCACATATATTTATTCAGTGCCTAATAAATTAGACCTAAGAGAATAAGCCCAAATCACATCACTCTTGTGTGCAACCTTGTAGGATCATTTGATGTTCGTAATGGGCTTGATCACACTTTAAGGCCTATAAGTCATAAATGGCCTCTAGCAAGACATTATGACTACCCAAATCAAATGAGAATCGGTAATCTGATTTAACCTATAACCATGGTTACAAATTTAGTCCCTTTGTAACACGATATTAAGATTAATCATAAGGCATGGTACATATCAACCTTTGATTAATCATAGTTTCTTGATTCCTAAGTTTACTGACTATAACAAATGAGGATCAGTATTCCCAAGTTAACCTGTAACCATGGTTACAAACTCAGTCCCTCTATAAAACGATATTAAGATTAATCATAAGGCATGGTACATGTCAACCTTTGATTAATCATAGTTTCTTGATTCCTAAATTGATGACTCCTCATCACTTCATTTGAGCATAGACATACATTTCTTCAGTAAAACTTGTCAAGACGCCCAAATGATATCTCTCTCATTTAAGAGAGGTACAAATCCCATCTACGTCATTCACATCTCTCTGCATGATTCATTTAATGTCCAACATAAGACTACTTGTTATCCCGTTAAAAATAACTAAGTCTAATGTCAAAATTCTGAATTCCTTATGTAGGGAACCATGATCACTTCAGGTCAGAGGACTAAATTCAAACCACATGGAGAATCACTAATGACATGAAAGCATGTAGTGTTCTCTTTATGGGTCGGTCCAATATATGTTCTCTAAAATATATTTATGTATCTAATTTGATAACTCATATCCATGATCAGTAAAACGTGATCATCAATCAGAACACATACTAGCCTTAACTTATTATTGTTCCACTAATAATAATAGACCAGGGATAGTTTAGAATAATATTATAATGCTTATGGTTTTACTATCAAGTCGCATATTTGATGACATAAACCTAATACTATTCATGGAATGTAAATCATATTACATAAACAATATACGTGGATATATAAAAGAATAATTCATAATATATAAATAATAAGTCAGAATGTCAGTACAAAAAATCACTTATGACCATTGGCCTAGGGCACACTACTAGCACTCATGGTGTTGACTCAGGCAATAGTAACCTATCGTTAAATAGAGAAAAATTAGAATGCACTTAAATGCATGTCTATCAGGACTTTAGTAACATGTATTATAGCTCCCACTATTTTCATAAATTCATAACCCTCAATATGAATCTGAGAGAACTCATAAAGAAATTCTCTTAGTGGGTTAATATCCATTATCCCTAAGAATGACCTTGGGTTTTCCCAACAAGCCACCTTATTTTAACCGATAGCTATTGATCACACCAATTACATCTCCAATGCAACTATCAAATCTAGTGTTGTTAATGATCTTCTCCATGTTGGACTATCGTAAACCACAACTTTCAGTGCAAAAAATTTATACTGAAAGTGCAAACAAAGATAGAAGGATGAAACCTCACTAAGAGATGGCTAAAATTCTTTCATTATGCTACCAAAGGCAAGAAATCTTGAGACAGTTAAAAAGAAAAAGGGTTGTCAGAAAAAGAACCATTCATTTTCTCTGTCATTTGTGTCTTACACAAGATGCATAAAAATCATCTCAATTTTCTACACCATTTGTCCTTCCATAACCCCATCACTAATGGAAAGTTATGGGAAGTTAATGATTATGAATAGCATGCATTAATGGAAGTTATAAGAAGTTAATGACCATAAATAACCTGCATTAATGTAAGCTAACAACATTTGTTTCTAATCCATTCCATGCAATGTTTTTCTACCATGATCTCATAGTGATCCAATCATGAAACACTCTCTCATATCTTGAATCACCATTCAAGACCATTTTACTCATCCTTTAGATCTGCTATGTGCGTGAACCATTAGGTTCCCAGTTATTTTGGCAACTTAAATTAACACTTAATTCAAGTAAGTTAAGAGTAATATCTAGCAACATGTCATAACCCCCAATTGATCAAAAAGTCAATGGTTTGACTATTAGTAGTGTGCCCTAGGCCAATGGACATATGTGACTTTTGAATTGACATTCTGACTTATTAATAATATATTATGAGTTATTCTTTTATATATGCATGTATATTGTTTACGTAATGTGATTTATATTCCATGAATAGTATTAAGCTTATGTCATCAAGTATGTGACTTGATAGTAAAACCATAAGCATTATTATAACATTCTAAAATGTCCCTGGTCGATCATTATTGGTGGAACAATAATGAATTAAGGCTAGTATGTGTTTTTGATTGATG
>JAOSBN010124010.1:0-21917 GCA_027563595.1 Erythroxylum suave | reverse complement strand
CTGCCTTTGCTCTCCCTCTTCCGCCATCACCCACACATCCAAGACGGTCGAAAAACCACTCGGCCCTCGCCCGCTCAGTCTCACAATCGTCCCTACTAGTGCTAGTGTGATGTACATCGAAGTTGCACATATTGGCGGCTCCTCGTGAGTTGGCTAGTCTAGGAAGCCGGAGCGGCTGTCCAGCCAGCAGGCGTGACTGGAACCGCAATGTACTTTTGGTACGCAGTAGGGACATCGCCTTGCTTGGCGGCCTGAAGCTGGGTGCTAAACATTACCAGTCAGTACAGACTCGATCTTCAATTTAGGAATATAATCCTAGGTGTTGTAGCATACCTGTCTTGGCTGGTACCGTTCGGAACAGTCACACAAACGGCTTGAGACGCGTTTTGAATCCTGTAGAGAGCAACAGTGGTCAGCGTCAAATTGACAGGTTCTGGCATGGCAATGGGGAGCAAAGCAACTCACAACCAGCTTGGAGTCTCCCCAGTCGCTGTCAGAGACACGAACTTCCACATCTGGCTGGTCGTGCCGGCAGCATACTGCGAGCCGATGAGGAGAGCTGGGCTTCCCGAGGAGCCGGGCTGGAGGTCGAGAGCGGTGCCGGCCTGGATGTTGATCAGGTAGAAGTATCCGGAGTATTTGGCGTCTGTAACTGCTTGGGCTCGCCAGAGTTGGTTGTTCTGGTAGTCGTAGTGGGCGTGAAAGGTGATTATCTGAGTCCCGGGACTGGTGCTGCCTCCGAAGAGGTCGATGACCTTTTGCGTGTCCCAGTGGGCAAAGCCGTAGACTTTCTTGTCGAGAATGACGCCGGACATTTTTGAGTCTGTTGATGCGTTGAATGTTGTTCTTCTCTTATGGAGCTAAATGATTGCTGACTTGTATTGTTGAGAATGTGTCTCTTTTGCTCGTCCGACATCGTTTTATATACTTCACGTTGGTCGACATTGTCATGACAGTGTATCTCTCAGCTCGCTGGGCTGTTCGTTCAATCACTCGTAAATGAAACGTGCTCATACTGACCGCTTCGCGGGTTGTGAGTTGTAATCATGATGCACGTTCTGCTGCATATTCCGAGTAATGTTTGAGGGCCAGCGAGGCTACCGAGGTGTTTCTCACCATTTGGAGGACATGTATATTGATTAACGATACCGCATCACTGGCGGTGACTATCGAGTGAGTGCGTTGGAGACCGTACACGGGCTGAAGAGCACAGGTTAACGGTGTGCAGAAATTCGCCCGCACATTGAGCTGAAGGCATAAGCCATTCAGGTCAAATTTCAGAAGAATTTTCATGTAGCAGCCGAGCCGTGCCAGCGTCTTGCAGTAGACTGTTTTGCGTCCTAGATTCTGCAGACTCGATGCTGTTTCTCAGAGTCAACATGCTTCAATCTGGCCGCTCATTTCGTCCCAACAAGTTATGGAGAGGTCTGCCGTGAATCATCAATCTAGCCATGACACGCTCATCCTACCATCTCGAAAAAACTTCAGCCGACGCTTATTTTTTATTATTAACTAACTATATTTATTAGTTTTTCTTTTATATTATCTAACCCTCTAATTTATCGTCGTTTACGTATTAAATAATATAATTTTTATTAATATATTACCGACGCGCGGGTTAATACCGTTATAGTTAATTAAATTTAATATATAAAAGTTTCTTTATTTAGAGCTTTAATATAATAATAATAAATATTAGTAAGTAAACGAGCTTAAGATATTTTTAATTTTATTTAAAGAATTCTTAGACCGTTATCTTTAAGCTATATTTAAAATATATAATAAAACGCTTATTAACGCTCTTATTATCGTTATTAATATTATTAACGCGTTCTAGAATTAGAAATAAAATATTATTATAATTATTAAGATATATATTAACGATATTATTAACGATATTAAGGGACTTAATAAATTAATTAATATTCTTTATATTAACTTAAAATAGCTCTAGATTAATCTTAAAGTTATAATAAACGCGATATTTATTTTAAAAATCTTTATAAACTTTAAGATCTAGATCTTTAAAGTTATTAATATTAGTTTAAATAACCCTCCGTTTATTTATATATTTAATAATTTCTTCTTTCTAATCTTTTTTACGAATATTATTAAGTTTAAAATTATTATTAAAATAAATTATAGTATTATAATAAAGTCGCTAAAAAAAAAGAAATTATAAATTATAATTAAAATTATTAATAAGACGGTCTTAATTATTTTTAAATAATAAACGGTTAAGGTCTTTAAAAATATTAAAATATAAAATATTAAGAATTTATATAACTATAATATTAAGATCTTTATTATTAATTATAAAGAATATAAACTTTTTAAGAAATATAAAGATTTATAAATACGCTTTTTAAATCTTAAAACGCGCTTATTAATCGAGCTCTTTAAAATAATAATTTATAAATTCTTAATATAGCTAGTTAATAAAAAGCTAGATATATAATTAATTAAGAAAATATAAAAACTTTTAACGCTTTATAATTTATAAGTTTATATATATAAAGAGATAATTAAAATTATAAAATAACTTATTTATTTTTAAAAGAAGATTAATTTTTTAATAATAAATATTAATAGGGCTCGCTTAATTAATTATATAATTTAATATAATATATTTTTTAATTATATTAACTATAAAATAAAAAGATATAATATTAATTATTATATTCTATAATATTTTTTATATTATAAATATAATTATAATTATTATAATTATAATATAAACGTTTTATTTTATAATTATTATATCTATAATTATAAAATTAATAAATATTTAAATTATTAACTTTAAGACTTTAAATTAAAGTATATATTATATAATAATAATTATAAAGTCTAGTTTAAGTTTTATTAAAATTTAAATAAATTTATTAAAGTAGTTAAAGTTTAATAAGTTAAAGAATAAAATAAATTAATTTTTTATTATTTAATACTATTATTTAAATAATTAAAGATAGCGTTTAATATTAATTTATATATTATAAATACTCTCTTAATATTATTAATTAAAATTTTAATATTTATATAAGCTAATAATATTTAACTAATTATTTATATTTTAATATTTATTCTTCTAGTCTTATATAAAAAAATAAAAAGAGATATTTTTAAAAAATAAATTAATAAAACTCTTTATTAAAGACTAACTATTATTATTAATAATATTTTTAAAATAATAATATTTAAGGTTTAAATATTAATATAAGATTTTTAGAATTTTATTTTATTTTAATTTTAATTACGGCCCCGCTAGTTAATTATAATTAAAAATAATTTATTAAAAAAGACTATTCCCGATAATAAAATAATAAAAATAAAAAAAATAAATAAAGTTATAGATCTAATTTAGAATAATATATTTATATTAAATTTAACTTTATTCTTTATATTAAATAATAATAGCTAAAAAGATAATTATAATTTTAATTATATATTATTTTATAACTTATTTACGCTCTTTATTAAATTAAAGACGTTAAATATTAATTAATTAATCGTTAATATAAATATTAATAAGCTTTTTATAAAGAATATTAATTTAATTAAAGTTATTTTTAAATTAAATATTAAATTATTATATATAGACTTCTAATAGCTATAAAGAGAGAATAAGAATCTAATTAAGTTTATTAATAATAATAATATATTATTCTTCGCTTTTATTAATAATAATAATAATATAAACTCGCTTATTAAAAATATTTATAAGATCTATAAATTAATTAAATATTATAAATAATAATATTTTTAGAATTATTTAGTTAAATTATTAAAAAGAAAAAAATAATATTATAACGCTATTTCTTTATAATTTATAAATTTATTTTTATAATATTATCGTTATCTTTAAATTATAAAATAACTCTTATAAATATATAATTTATAATTCTTTAAAACGCCGATTTTATTTAATATTTAATATTTAAAAAGGCGTTAAAGTAAGAGTTTATATATTTATTAATATTAAAATCTCTCCCGATTATTAAAAGATAATAATTTATAATAAAAATCTTATAATAATTAATCTTTAAACGGATATAAAACTAATTTATATTTATATTATTTATAATCCGTCCCCGTCCCTTTAAAATAATAAAAATAATATTTTAATACTTCTATTATTAATAATAATTATAAAGAGTTTAAAAGATTTTTAATTAATAATAAGCGACTTTAATTTATATTATAATTTATAGTAAGGCTTATATTATAAATATAAATATTTTTAATCTTAAGATTTAATTAGTATTATTTATAGATATAAATTAAAATTAAATTTATTTTTAAATATATTAATATTTTTAATTATACCCTCTTATATTAAAATCTATATTAATTTAATAATAATAATTTTTAATATTTATAATCTCTTAATTTAATATATAACTAATAAAGATTTAGCTTATAACTTTAATTATTTAATAATTATTTATAAGTTCGCTTTATAAACTCTTTAATAAAAAATTTATCTTTAATATAAATTTAAAGAGATTAATTAAAAACTATTTATTAAAACTCTTTAATAATATTTATTACTTATAATTATATCTCTATAAAATTAAATAGAAGTTAAGTTATTAATATAAATATTTATATAAATATTTTAGATTATTATTAATATATTAATTCTTTTATTTAAACTATCTTTATATATAGTTTCGGGCTTTATTTTAAAGATTAAAGATATATAAATAGAGTATTATAGATTATATAAATAATAATAAAATATTTATAATTTTAATAATTAAAAAACTTATAAGATTATTTATAATTATAAAGTTAAGACCGTTAATAAAATATTATATAATATATATTAAAAGAGAGTTATTAAGACTATTAAATAATTTAAAGGGTTATAAAAGCTAGTTAAATAAGCTTTAAATTAATAAAAATAAAGAATTATTATTTTATTACTTTAATATTAGAACCCTATTATAAATATATATTAAATAATAAAGAGCTATAAAGAGAAAATTAATATATTATAATAAATCTTCTTTAGAGCGTTATTATTTTTAAAAAGAGATAATATTTTTTATTTAATAAATATTATTTTATATTAACTCGCTCTTATTATTAATAATAAAATTAAAAAAGTTATTTATTAAATAGTTATTAATAAGATATTAGATTTAATAAATATATTTAATAAAATACTTTAAATAATTATATTATATATAGTTAATTATTATTATATATTATTTAATAAATATTTAGTCTATAAATATAGCCTAAAAACGTTTTAAAGATTTATTATTATTATTATTAAGAAAGCTAATAAGGGAGATTATATATAAGTTAAGTTATATTAACTAATTATATTAATAAAGATATTAAATAAACTACTTAATAATATATTAGCGGAAAAAATTAGTTATATAATTAAATAATAAAGTATTCTTTTTAGATATTATATTAAGACTAAAAAGAGAATATTTATTAAAATAATATTTTATACTATTTATAAGAAGATTAAGACGGCGTAATATAATAATAAAATTATTATTATAATTTACTTTAATATAGCTAGTATATTTAATAATATATATTAAGAATATCTTTAATATTATTTATTTAAGCGGAAGATAGACTCTTTAATTATAAATTATATTATAATATAAATATAAGGATATTAAATAATATTTAAACTCTTTAAAATTAATAATAAAAATATAGTTTAAATTAATATATTAATAAATATTTTTTAAAAGTTATTATTATTATTTATTTTATATCTCTTTTATAACGTTAATTTATTTAAATTAATAAACGACGACTTCTATATTAAGATATATATATTAAAGTTTAACTTTATTAATAATTTAATAATAATAGTTATTAATAAAATAATTAAAAATAATTATAACTTTATTATTAAAATATAATCTAGATTATTTATTTAATTTAAATAATTTTTCTTTAAATAATCTTTTAAAAAAATTAAATTAATTTACTTCTTTTATAAACGCTAGAAAGGATATATTAAATAATTTATAAATTTATTATTTATACTCGTTAATAATAAAATAAAGATTAATATAATTATATAATTTAGTCTTTATATATAATATTTAAATTTAATTTAGAATATATCTTTTATTTAATAATCTTATATTAAATATATTAAAGCTAAATCTCTTAAATATATTAATATATTAAAGAGTATTATTAGATTAATTTAAAATACTAATTTATTAATATTTTAGAATATATATACCGCTTATATTTATTTAATTATAATATATATATTCTCTATATAATAAACTATCGTATTTAAGTTTAATAAAATTAAAGTTTAAAATATTAATATAAGCGCTTTAAAATTACTTTAATATAATATAATAATAGTTATTAATAATATTTTTAAGAGAATAATTATAGCGTTATTATAAATCTTATTTTATATATTTTTAATTAAGATCGCTCTCTAATAAGTTATAAATAAGATTTATATAAAAGTCTTAATTAGCTTAATATAAATAAATATAATATAATAATATAGACTTAAATTCTTTAATAATTAAATTAAATAAATAAAAAATATTTAAAAATTTTATCTCTATAAGAGTCTATTTTATATATTTAAGAATATTTATCCGGATTATTTTAAGTTTAAATAATTAAAGTAAATTTAGCCTTTTATAATATTTTTATAATATTATTTTATTAAAATTAATATCTCTTCTATTCTTAAAGAGATAAAAATATAATATTATTAAATTATTATTAATTAAGCTTAAAACTAATTAATATTTTATATTAATAGCTTTAAACTAGATAATTATATAATTTATATTATATATTATCTTTAACTTAACTAATAATATATTTAATTTATAAATATAGAATAATAATATATAATATATAAAACTAAATTATTTAATATTATAATAGCGCTTTAAATAGCTTTTATATAAGTTATTAAATAAAACGTTATTAATAATTTAGCTATTATATTTAATATTAAATTAAATATAAACGCTAGCCTTAAGGCCGTTAATATTATTTATAAGCCGTATTAAGATTAATAAATTATAATAATTTTTATTAATAATAATATTATTATTTATTTAATAATTAATCTCTAATCTTACTTTAATTAGTAAATAATTAATAAAAATATTAATTTTATTTATATTCTTTATATATTTAATTATTAAATTAAAGTATATTAAATTCCCGTTTATAAGAATATTTTAAATAATAAATACGCTAATAAATTAGTTAAAGAGATTATTAAATTAAATAAATTTTTATTCGCTAGCTTTTAAGAATTATTTTTTTTTAAATTAATTATCTAATATTAATACTTAATTAATATATAAGATAAGACGTAAATTAATAAGAATATTAAATATATTATTTACGCGCTATTTAAAAAATCGTTTAAAAAGATTATATTAACTTTATATTAAGGGTTATTTAAGTTTATTAATATAATAATTATCTAAATAATTATTAAATAAATAAATCTTTTAGTATTTTTAATATTTATTAATTTAACGGAATTAATTAACTATATTTATAAATATTAATATAAGAATATTAAATATTTAATTATAATATATCGGTTATATTTAAATATTTATAAAGAGATCTAAGAAGGATTTATATTTATTTAATTTTAGATTTTTTAGATATAAAAATATATAGTTAAAGCTACTTAAATATTATAAATTATTAAGCGCCTATTTTAATTTTATATAATTATTAATATATTTAATATTAATAATAAGCTAACTTACTTTAATTAATATACGCGTTTATAATTAAAGTGCGCTTTATTTAATATTAATATTAATAATATTTATTTATAAATATAATTTAATTATTAAAATTAATTAGATCTCTAAATATTAATATTAAATTAATTATAAATATTATAGTTACGGAATTATAATAAATATAAAAAATATAATCCTTTATTAATATTTATTATTTATATACTCTCTTTAATAATTAATTAATAAACGATTAAGTTATATTAGCTAGATTATTTATAATTTATTTTTATTTTTTAATTATTTAAAAGAGATAGATTTTATTAAATAATTAAATTATATTAATATAGATAGTAAAATTACTTTAATAAAAATAATAAATAAAGTTAAATATTTTTAAAAGAATATTTAATTTATAGTTATTTAATATTATTTTATTTTTAAAAAATAAACCTTTTAGGGAGTATAATAACTATAAATAATAAATTTTAATTCTTATTAAATAAGCTAGTATTATTTATATTTATAGATAAAATATATATAAAGGATTATTATTATAATCTTTTTATATATCGTCTAATTTTATATTAAATTAAATTCTATTAAAATATATTTCTTTAAAAAATATTATCTTAATAAGACTTTAATATTATAACTAAGTAAATAAATATTAAGTAATAATATATTAGAGTTAAATAAATAATCTAAATTAAGCTAGAATCTACTTTATAGCGCGTATAGCCGCCTTTAGGTAGGCTAGGACGTAAGAATAAATAAATAATAATAATAATAATAATCCTACCATCTCGATGGATAGCGAATCAAGACTATACGAGACTGATTTACACACACTGTAAGCCAAGATCTATGTCACCGGCACACCGCAACAGAGTCGCATCCGTCTCTTCTCACTTCAAAAGCAGATCCCTCAGATAGCTCAGGTGAGAGTCAGACCGCCAATTTTCGGATCATGCATGGACACGTGCGCGAGTTTATCCTTATTTTTAGCTAATCCATAGGCGTGGCTGGACCCAGATCTCGCCTACGGGGATCTGCGCCCCCAACCGTGAATGCCGGCGCGGCTGACATTTAACCCTTGTCGTTTCACGTCCTTTGTGGTGTGAAGGCAGATCGGTGCGAGATCGCTATCATTACGTTGCCGAATGCGAGTCGCTCTGCAGGGTTGAGATCAATGATGAGCAAGACTATGCTCACCAAGATTCTCTTCTTGGCTCCAAGGACAAGTGTGAGGGTAAAGTCACTCCTCTGCTAACTTGGTGTTAGGTCATACAGCGGTACGAGGCTTCAGCATCCCAGAATTTTAGGGTTCTGATGTGTAATATCGAGATGTGCAAGTCCAAGCCTCGAAGGCGATACTACTATGTGTAGCTCTTTCTGAAGCCTTGAGACTGTCCAAGCTAGACTTCAGAAGGCGCTTGTCTGAAAAATGAGGATTCGCCGAAGAAGTTCGTATCAAGCCTAAATCCCGAGTCTGTGCCTCATTCAGAGGTTGTGATGGAACGTCAACTAGTGCACGATCTAATATTCTCCAATGCTCGAAAGGATGGAGACGACCATTCCGTGACAGTGCTCACTTCCGAGATTTGCCGGATTGGGCTGGGATGGCGAAGGACCATTCGACAGAGAGGCCTGATCCTGGTTGGCCGCCTCAATAGTAGGCTACAATTAATCTCAGCATCCTGGGCTCCCTTCTGACAGTATTGATATAGTGTCTCCCCCTGTCTACCACCAGATTGGAGCTTTCGCATGAGATTCACGTTTCGACTTGACGAGCACGGAACGTATCTTTGACGAAATTGGGAGACGTCAGTACAAGTCTCCTGCGCTCAACAACTTCCAGGCATGCCTGATACACAAGAATACCCGTTCGATGCCGAGCATGACATAAAGCGATTGCACGGCCAACATGAAGTGATCAAAGCAGCGATGGGAGGCAGACTTATATTAGCGCCAGTTGATCTGGACAATCCCGACATCAAGATCTTGGACTCGGGTACTTCAGACGGTATGCTAGCCTACACATTTCTGGCGCAGTCGCACTGCTTTCAGAAGACGTAGCTGCGTTTGTTCACGTTACTGATGATATAGGGTACTGGCTCCGTGATTTTCACAAAGACCATTCAGCCTCCCGATCGCTCGTTGGCGTCGACATTGACCCCTCTCGATTTCCAAAGGATTCGTCAGACGGTATCACTCTACGAACGCAAGACATTCTGGACCCATGGCCGCAAGACTGGATTGCCTCCTTCGACATTGTACATCAGCGTTTCGTCTTCATCGGCTCCAAGGGCAATCCTCGACCGGTCATGGACCGAATTCTCGAGCTTGTAAAGCCAGGAGGTTGGGTTCAGCTGATAGAGGCAGATCAGGAAATCGGCGAAGATGACGGACCCGCAATGCAACAGTTCATGGCTGTGATGACTGCAATGGTCGACTGCATGGGTGTGCCACTAAAGTATGCCAGGGAAATGGCAATCTGGCTTCACGAAGCAGGTTTCGAGAAGGTAGAGGAAGCAATTATTCCATTCGATATTGGCGAAGCTCGCGCAGATGCTGCACTGAAAGATACATCAATCATCTCGTTTCTAGCGGCTGTGGATGGATTGGCCCAATATGCGAAAAGTGAGTTCATCGACCATCAGGTTTAAAGCATACTAATGTGCATAAACAGTGCTGCCTGATATTCCTGGTTGTTCTAAAGAGGATCTAGATACTCTGGTCTCAAGGTGTGATCGAGAAATGAGAGAAAAAGGCGGCCACTATCCAATACGTTGTGTCTGGGCTCAGAAGCCATACGAGTGAGAGTATAGGTTCTCTCGTCATGGTCAGTGACACATTATACATGCGAGAAAAGGCCGTACTTGTAGGTGAGGCAAACTTTGGGTATTTCGCACACAGATGTGCCGTTTGATCGTTCAAGACAACAGTAGATCGAACTTGGATGTTTGCCACATGGAAAACGAGATTCAAGTGGTAATTTTGACACGCCTTCAGTTTCTCGATCATTGCCTCTTGAAGTTTGCCACCAGATAACCTACAGAGCCCAAAATACCAAAGCGGAGAGACATGTGAACACTTTGGATGTAGACGGGGTGTAGAAGTGCATACCATTGGAGGATGAAGCAGAAGTTGTAGCCGCACTTGAAGATCTCGTTGCAGTCGCTGAGCCAGTAGCTGCAGCCGATGATTCGATCGAAGTTGGACTTGGATCAGCTGTTGAGCCTGCAACGCTGTCTGGTAGAAGTAGCCTGCCACTGGTCTGACCTGCCACGCCATTGAGTTCGTCAACTGTGTCGATGGCAGGTCCAACATTTGAGAAGTCAGTCAAGATGAAAGTCGGCGCTCGTCCGTATATCCGTGAGCAGTTAGCGGCTGAGTCACCTAGATTGCCTGCACTCCCAGACGGTGCGTTGGTAATGTTGACTCGGTTGACTGAAGGTATCTCGATACCGCTGACATTGTCGTATAGAAAATGATTCATCAATGGCATGTAATTGTCCGAGAGAGCAAGTTGAATGTTCCCAGCCATGGTTGCCGGGCGATCTGGCTCGCATGAGAATTGGGATGGCTCTACATTATCGTAGCTGTTCTCAAAAACGAACGTAAACTCATCCAACAAGTATGGCGCTGCTTGGTTGGTCGACGGATCCAGCGAAGCGATAAAATTGACTAGCCGCTTGTTCTGGGATATCATGTTGCTCAGAGTTGGCCATTGGGACGTTGCCTGGGTGGTTGAAGCAGGCTGGTAAGAGTATTGGGCCACTCCGGCTGACTGCCATATCCCGCCAAGTGTAGCGGCGTCTGTGTTATCACTATTGACAAGCAGAACTGTGACAACCTATCGCATAGTCAATCATAGCACTTACATCTAGGAGCAACTGTGTAGCGCAACCTAGAGCAGATTTTGATCCGAGACTTACATCACTAGGGTGCTGATCGAGCCAGCCTTTGATCCCTGTCAACCAGTCTGCAAGAGAACCAGCGTCGTAGAGCTGGCAAAGCGAATGGCACAGACGGTAGTCAGTAGTTCCATTGACAGTGACTTGGTGAATCTGTGCCGTGACTAGACGGATTCCGGCATCGAGCTGTTGCAGCGTCGTGTAGAATTGATTCCCAGCAACCGTATACTGATTGGTGCTATTCCTCACAAACGGCGAGTCATGAGCCCCAAGGTGGGTAATGTTGTTGTAACTTTTCGAGCACAAGGCAGCTGCATTGTTGCAGACCTGGGTTTGTGCAGCAGCGCCCGTGATGCAGGACAGCGCGACCAACAGGACGCCTGGAACGGTGGCAAGGATCATGGTCTGTTCCCGGGTACTAGACTCCAAAGCCTAATCGCGTACTACAGCACTAGATGACAGTCTGTAACAATCCTGATGATGATTCACGCACAAACTGACGTTCGGAGAATCTATACTATTGACGTGCCTGAGTGCCGATAATACAAGAGAATTTCGCAAAGCGCTCATTTAGATAGTGAACGTACTCAGCCCCATGCCTCTCATCGAGCTGAAAACATGTTACGTCAGGACGAGCTCCTGATTGGCTATCCTTCAGTTATGTAAGGCTCGTTTCGGTTTGGTTAGTTTGGATGACGCGTCTGCCGAGGCTTGAGAAGCCACGAGGCTGCAGAGCGTGCCAGGCTGTCGCATGCCTCAGTCAGTTTGCGCGTCGAGTTTCTTTAGAGCACTATATCATTGGGCGTGATTGCCGAACTCATACCCAGCTGGATATGCAATGACAGTACCTCTGTAGCCTATCTGTGTCTGCTGACTGAAAAATCACGTATTTTACACGCAACTTGAAGCTCACGCCGCCGAACATTCACAGTTCAAACCTTTCCGCTTCTTTCTCAAAGACGCATCTAGGTTGTCCTTCGCTCCCTTTCACACATCCTTGCGGACAGTCCCCATCCTGAAACTGCCACTTAAATAGCGGATCTGTTTCTGCCTCCAAAAGGGGCCCTACGATACGAATGTCTTTACCGCTTCGTCCCAGAAGTTCGCGACTTCCAAGAGCAATCTCGTCCCATCCGAAACTCCGCTGATTCCAGAGGCTTGTGCCGTACACGTACTCTCTGAAGTACGCCCAGCCAATGGCCGAAGAACACATTGAACATGCCTCACAAGTAGTGTACAAGGACAAATCCTTCCATGCCTCCGTGATTTCTGATGGAGAAAGATTGTAAGGTGGCAAACCAAGCACTACAGTACAATTGTTGATTGCTGCAATCTCTCCTGTACCAAAATTCATCAGATGGATGCAAAACATATCTACTGATAGGGACAGCGCAACGATCGTCTCAGTGCAAGCTGGCTGAACCCGCCGACATTAAGAAGAATGGGTTTGGAAGCTTCAACTTACCGTGTAAAGTTGGATTGCCGGTCTCTATCATTTGATTTGCACCGATACACACCAGATCGCCCAAGTCATCGTCTGCGCGGTTCGTATGATTCACAATAGCAGTGCCGAAGGCTTGGTTGGGACAAGGCGTGCCAGTAAGCTCATACAAAGCGTCCTTCGCTCTTCTCATCCAGTGCTCTCGCGTAGAAAGAGGGACAGGATCCTCATCACGTATTGTCGCTGAATCTTCTATGTTGTTATGACCGTTTGTCATGATCTCCTCGCCGTGGAGCATGTGGTAGTCACTTGGATTCACTAACATGGCCGACACAACATGGACAGTGAGGATGCTCGACGCAAAACAACGCCAATTCGACCTCATGATCGATGGTATTCGACGTCTGCTACACTACTGATAGATGCAAGTGTTGCAGAGAGAAGTGAGCCTCTCAAACGTGGGTTCAGATTCAAGTTAGAATCTATACTTATGCGGAAGTCCAAAAAGTGGTTGCCTGGTTCCTCCAGACTTCTTTCTGTGGGAAATCGTGCCAAACACGACTAGACTTTGTGGTATGCAGCTAACGGTAGTAGCGGTAGTAGAATCTTGTAATCCCCACATCGGATCGGTTCTGGGAAACCGTACCAACTCAATATTCTAAAAGGCACACTTAGATCACAGACGGGCCAGACGTGTGGGACGCGCTTCCGAAATGCACGGCAACGATCCTAAGCATGTTGACAACCCACGTCTTGAACGATGGCAAATTGTTTGGTGAGTGCTCGTGGTGATGAGATCATCACTCGACTGTCGTCACGAGTAGCCTCGGACAGATCATAGCAGGACAACAATCGACAAAAGGCTATCATGGTACTTTCAATAAGCAATCAAGAGACGCAAGTCTTCCTAATTAGATTCTTGCTTCCATACTATTCGAAAGCAGTATCACACGCTAAATCAGTCGGGACAAATTTGTCAGATCCATAAGACCATGGCAGGAGGAAAAGTAGTGGTTGTCACAGGCGCTGTAGGTCTCTCTCCATGCGCGGACTTATATCTTATACTACGGGTCACCGCCTCATTATCTAATTCGGCTGACTGTTTCTCTTCAGAATCGTGGCATTGGTCTCGCCATCTGTGAAACAATTCTTCGTTCCCACGGACCCATCAAACTCTACGCCTGCTCGCGTGCAGGCAAGGACCTCAATCTATCTTCATCTGGCTCAGAGATCACATACCCCAAACTTGACGTGACTCAAGAAAATCAAATCTCCTCGTTGGCATCGACCATCAAGTCAAGCGACGGTCACGTCGATGTTCTGATCAATAATGCCGGCCTCAACAAAAGCAACGCTAACAATCCCAGCGACGCAAAGGAGATCATCGACATCAACTACCATGGCACCGCAAGTATGTGTCAGGCATTCCTACCGCTGATGAGCAAGCAAGGTCGCATTGTAAACGTCTCGTCGATCGGGTCAAGTTTGGGAATCTACCCTAAAGACATCCAATCCAAGTTCCGTAACTCGAATATGGTTCTCAACGACATTGATGCACTGGCTGCCGACTACATGTCCGCCGTAGAAGCTAGCGATACTGGCAAATGGGGCTCAAAATCGTCACCGTACAGCGTAAGCAAGGCGTGCGTGAACGCGCTGACCGCAACCTTGGCTAGAGAGAACTCTGGTATCTTCATTAATTGCTGCTGTCCAGGGTGGGTGGATACAGACATGGGTAGCATTGTAGGACAGCCACCAAAGTCACCAGCGGAGGGAGCTAGGATCCCTGTCCGACTTGGGTTTGGGGACATTAAGGGCGTGAGTGGGCGATACTGGGCTGACGACAGTATCAGTGAGGCGGGTGAGGGGAAAGTTCAAGAGTGGTGAGAGGATCATCGATGATCGTGGTAATCTGAGCCGTAAGCATACAGCACTAGCATTCAAGAACACGCTCGTGTGAGATGAGGCATTCAAGTCGATGAAGCGCACTTCTATGAGTACCGCTGCCTATATACTTGCTTGAAGCAGTCGGAGCCACAGAGAAACATGGATCAGACGGAGTACTTACCACCAAGGTCTATATTCATGCCTAGTGCAACACGTTGCTTGCCAAACTTCCATTTCGAGCACCTCGTGACTTCTTGATGCAAACGACCAGGCTCTCAGCTCAGGCAATGATCTCACAGACACCGCCCTTGGGTTTGATCGTGAAATAGTCAATCGTCTCCATGCTCTCGTCCGTGGTCGATGGCGCCAGTGACGCCGAAGCACACTCCCGAAAGAATGCGAACACTGCATGATACATCTCTAGCCACGCGATGTGCATACCAAGACATGATCTTGCTGGACCTCCCCATGGCATGAAATGCTCCTTCATTTCTGATGTCGGTGTATTCCCGCGATCAGGTTTAAAGCTTAGGTGATGTCAGCATGAAGAGAGAGGTACTTGAGACCATCACTTAGACATACCTCAACGGGTCTTTGAACACTCGAGCATCGTGATGAAAAGTAAAAGCTTGGGTCGAGACCGTAGTACCTGCAGGAATGAAGTGTTCCTCCAAATATTCCCCGCCGGATGGAACTTCTCGTGGAAGGCTGCCTGGGAGTGCTGGCTGCATGCGCAGAGTTTCTTGTATCACATGGCGGAGATAATCGACCTTCTCTAGATCAGACCATCTAGCGTGTGCAGGAACATCTTGTAGTGCTGCGATGAGTCTCGTCTTGATTTTTTCGTCCCTCATAACGTAGTAGACGAGGTAAGTCAAGGTCATGGCAGTTGTGTCGGTGCCAGCAACGATGATATTGAAAGCGTCTTGCTCGACGACTGAGTCTGGTATCGTTCGATTCTTGCCATCTTCGTTGACCATCTTGGAGAACAACGTATGCTTGCCTCGCTCAGCTGCAGCTCGCATGTTTCGTAACGCTTTTCTGCCGTACATCAAGGATCGATCCCAAGGAGGTGCGTACCTTCCCATCAGAGCCTTTGGTGTAACATCCATTAGCCATCCTAGCCACCGGAACTCGATGCGTAGTGCAATGTACGGCATGATCGTTTCGATGTCTAGGACGAGCTGACTTTTCTGTAGAGCATTAGCCCTGCTATTGGACAGACCTTCTCGACTATCTCACCTTGCCGTCGCGAACATTGTTGAATGTTTCACCAAAAGCAAGACTGCCCAAAATGTCGGACGTCATGAAGGTCCACCATTTCATCACGTCGCATCTGCCTGATGTCAAGAGTTCTTGCCGAATGCTTGCCACTGTCATTCTTACGAACTCGACAACCTCAGATTCCCATTCTGCAACGACGTTCTTCGTTCCGGCAGACTGGAATAGTCTCCGACGCTGCGCTGCAGTCTTGTTGTTGATGATGATAAAAACGCCAGCTTTATCGTCCGTATCTTGTAAGGGAGATTGAGCTTTGTACCACGAGCTTTTGTTGAAGTTTGATCCAATCTTATGGATTTTCCGCCAGGCGTTGATATCAGCAACGGCCACTTCACTCGGCGCGATGCGGACGAAGGGTCCTAACGAGCATCAGAAGCTAGCCTCGGGTCAATACGGTGACCAATCTTACCATATTTTCGATGGAGCCGGTGAATATACACAGTTCGCTTCCCACCAAGAACGGCGAGTTTCAGAGGAATGCCAGTAAAAGCAGATAGAGTTGGGCCTGGCAACTTTCGGAGTTCTCGATCGCAAGCCACGCGAAAGGCCTGTAGGAGTTAGAAAAGATGCTAGAGTATGTGATCTGAGTAACACGTACCTTGCCCACGATCAGGGCTACAAGAAAAAGACACAGCCATATGGCGGCCGTCATATCGACTCTCTGCTGAAACATCCTTGTTACGTGCGAATGTTATTTGAAACCCGAGTCAAGAAAAGGTCCATCTTAGAGCTGACTGTCACGGCAGGTCGAGCACGACTTTGCTCTGTTTTAAGGTTCTAGAGAACATCTTCCCAGGATTCAGATGTGAAGTGATGTTGATTCGCCCTTTCAGTTCCTCGTAGCTGGTCGCGAGACAGTCTCGTTGCTTGCCGCTCTAGGCATGCAACCGACCCGTGCATTTCCACCTGTGATCATCACCGTCACTAGGCCTTACAGATCTCGTGGCAAGAGATATCCTAGAATAATCTTGTGGATCGAATCATTACCTCAATTGGTGTGACAGAAGAACCTCTACATGTGGATAGCTACGGACGGGTTTTCGCTACAGAGCCACCCAACCACCCATATTGACTATGTCAGCACGCTAAAAGCAACCCTAATCCTACTTTCACCTTCATTGCCCTGTGGTCCGGGCATACGTGTGAATTGAACACGATTGTCAAAGATTTGTCAGGACTGTCCCTTTGAGGATTGTGACGCCAAAAAGCCGGCAGCACAGCGCAACTTCAGCATCGAATCGATAGCGCGTTGCCTTTCACAGCTTGCACACTGTGGCTATGCAGTTCACCGCACGGCTCGTAGGCCATGACGCAGTCGAGGCACATTGACCTAATGCCCTATAAGGCTTCAAGATACGTGTTATCAGCACATACGACCTGAAACAGCCTGATGCCGCGATACTGGATGCTACATTGACGACTTTCTTTCACCTCTTCCTACGCCGACTTTATGATTGGTTCAAAGGTAGATCATTACTAGAGGACATGCATTCGAAGTGCTTGATCAGTCACACATGCTAACGTCAGCATTTCCTGGCTTGGAACAGTAGGAGCGGCTCAAATGTGACGATGTGCTGTCCTCCACTCGAGAGCTACGTGAGGGTGTACGACAGGCAACATCTAGGCTAAACATACTACCGGGCAGAGTCCAAGTTGGCCCAGAGAATCGCCTGTTGAGATCATGTGCGCTCACAACAATTCGGACGGTGACTGACCTAAGTATCGTGTGCGCCGAACATGAGGCATGAGACCTGAATGGCGAGAACGAATGACAATCCATCTCACTGAGCACTAGACATGTCATCCATCGACAGCAAATGAGGACACAGCTGAACCCGACAAGGTGTGTTGATCGAATGTGGTTTTGTCAGCGGTTACATACCTGCGTCAGAAGTCTGCAGATATGCTGGACTGATCGCTTGCAAGTCCTTGCCTCGAGTTTGTGCAAAGGGGTAAGGCACCTGCGTGCTTAATCCCACAATACGTGAGTATCAGCACTAACGGGTCGAAGGTTCTTGAGCCTATTCGAGCTCGAGTAGCTTGGCAGAGTTTTGATACATCAATGTGCTACATCACATAAATAGTCACACAGCGGCGATATATTCTAAGTAGACCGAAACTGCCAGGACGGACCAAAAGGACTTTCGTCCTAGGAAACAATCACTGGCAAAATCGAACAACTACTCCACCGAAGGATGTATAGCCTGACTCAACAGTTGTGCATACGATCACGTGGACGGTATACGTAGAGATGGAAGAGAGACGAAGGATCGAACTAATCCAAGTTCTAAGCGCCACTTCCGCCTGACATGTGTGAGGGATCAGCACGATGCCATACTCTCGGAATGGTTTGTCCGCTTACCTCCATGAACGCGACCCTGATTACACATTGGCTTCCGCATACTGATCACATTGCTAGCCGGCACTGGCGACAGGCGTGGTGACTAAGAGGGTTTTGATCAATAGCGCCTGTACTATGATGGTGACTGCTCTGACATCAGAACGCTCATTTTCCCATTCTACGCCCGGATTCCACGGGGCCGGCTTTGCAGCCTGGCAGTGTTCGCTCATTGGTAACAAGTGCTCGCGGATGCGTCTGCCATTTGACTTGAGAATGCCTTCACTTGACGCACGGCACAATCTGATGTGTTGTTCAATTGTCATTCAGTGTGATCTCACACTTGCCGCGTTTCCAAGATGCTGCGTACGTTTGCTTATTGGATCGCGGTCACGTTCATCACTTTGACTGTTGTCCGCTGTATCTTCGGGGCACGCAGAATCTTAGGAATACCTTATCATAAGATACTATGGTGGCTGCCTACCGGGAGCCTTGTTGAATTGGCAATCCATTTCTACCGCACACGAGAAGTGTTCGACCTGTTCTCCTACCAAAGCATCCGTCACAGCTCGCCTATCGTACAGCTCTTCTTACCCAGTTTTTCGTTGACAAAGCCAGTGATCCTGATTGCCGACTTGAGAGAGATTCAGGACCTCGCTACCAAGCGAGTACAAGACATAGATCGATCTAGCTTGGTTCATGGCTTCTTCAGACTTTTCGCTGACCATGCAACTATCGGAATGAAGACACACGACGTTGTAGATGCGAAGTCGGGAGACCAGACCTTCAAACAGCAGCGCAGGCTCTGGAGCTGCATGGTCACACCTCGAATGCTTGAGCAGGTTGCTGGCCCGGCGCTGTACAGAGCGGTGGAGCGCATGGTGAAGGTATGGGAACTGAAAGCACAGCTCGCGCCAAGCTGCGCATTCCAAGTGGACCAAGATCTCAGACAAGCTGCACTGGAAGGTATGCATGAGATGCTAACAGGCAGCGCTTTGGGTGTTTTCGAGAGTATCGAGCACTCCCTTAGACATTCAACTCCCAAGCATGTCTCTGTTAATGCAAAGAGGAGCAAGGTTACATTCAAGGCTAACGTGCAATATCCTCCATTGTACAACGCACTTCACACGATATTCGTGTGCTTGGACTGGGTCACTACAGGATTTAGCCCACAGTTCTACACGTGGGTATTTGAGTACACGTCGATCATGACAAGCGCAAACCGAGTGAAAGACAGTGTTCTCGGCACCATCATCAGCAATGCCAGAGCGAGGATTGCCGATAGGTTCAACGATGCGTCTCTACCTACAATGTGCGTTCTTGACGAAGTTCTTAGACGTGACGCTGAATCGACAAGTCAAGTGTCCTCACCTGTTTCTGATGAGGCGCTTAAAGATGAGTTGATGGAGCTCTTAATCACTGGACATGAAACGACTGCAGCTGCGGCAGGTTGGGCCTTGAAGTATCTCGCAGATAACTCTACGATCCAGGACAAGCTGTCACAGTCTCTCGCAGAAGTCTTCACTTTCTCAGATCTGCAACATCAACCCTCAGCTCAGGAGATAATGAGAGCCAATCTGCCCTATCTTGATGCTGTTATTGCTGAAACGCTCAGATTGTCCGCCACTGGACCGGTCTCCTTCCGTGAAACCATTCGTGACTGCCAGATCCTCGGGCATGACATCAAGGCGGGAACTCAGCTGATACTCGTCACTGGAGGTCCATGCTACAACCTCAGCGACAACCAGAAGCCTGTCGTGGCTGAAAAGGACCGCTCGCCAACAAGTCAAGCAGCCCTCCAGACAAGAACAAATCTCAAACTAAATTCCCATGACATAAACTGGTCGCCGCTCACCTTCATGCCCGATCGCTGGATTGACTCTGAAGGGAGGTTTGACCAGCACGCATATCCATCGCTGCCATTCTCCGCTGGTCCGAGAGGGTGCTTCGGAAGGAAGATCGCACTACTCGACCTGCGCATGATAATTATCATGATCTTGCTCAAGTTTCGTCTGCCGAAGCTCGTACCAGAGTTGAGTAGGTATGATTCTAGAGACTCGTTAACGAGGAAGCCTGTATACTGTTATGTCAAGCCTGAAAGGAGAACGTACAAAATGATATAAGCGACTCAGGGATGTACTGGAAGAGATAATGTCTCGATAGTTCTAGACTACATATATAGAACGATACACACTCATTCTACTTCCTGCTTCTTACGTTCAATGGACTGACTCGATCATGTGGCATGATTCGTATCATGGTAATCGCTCTAGTGATCACTTGGCGCAACCCGCGCCTTCCGAGAACGTTGAGTTTGATCAAGCTGATGCCAGTCTAGGTTGTGATCGATGAAGAGATTAAACTTATTGCGCCGAAAGTCGCAGTTGATTGTGGACTCGCATTTCGGACAGTGCGTCAGCAGCAGCATGTCATTGGTACATAGCGAAATGTAGAAGGTAATCCGGGCTGTGGTTGGCAACGGTCGACCGGGATACCAAGACAAACCCGAGGTGCGGCCAACCACGATGGGTAGCCTTGACGTTTAGAACGATACTGTCAGTGACAGAGCATGGTGTTCAGCCACACGCTCCTGGATCTGTATATAACTGAGCGCCACCAGTCGTCTGGCCCCTGACTTTATGACTGCAACTAGACCCTCTCAAGAATGTACGACCGCATGCAAGACCTGACTTATTTGCAGTGGCTGTTAGTGGCAGTCCTGGGAGCTACAGGTTACGTGAGTACACACTCCATGTAGACGAGCATGCAAAAGATCTCACCAAGATAGATTTTCATTCAAACCGTGTACAGACTCACGCTGCACCCGTTGGCAAAATACCCAGGGCCATTGTTCTCGAAAGTCTCTGACTGGTCGATACCATGGCAGTGCACGACCAAAGACCGCCACATCATGCACTGGAAGGAACACCAGAAATATGGTAGGTAACTTGCCGACCCTCTTGTCGGAGTGTCTGACATGTCACAGGTCCGATTGTGCGTATCGGACCTAACACGCTCTCGTTCTCATCTCCTAGCGCATTGCGGCAGATCTACCAGCCTGGGAAAGAGAACAACGCTCTCCGTAAAGCGGCTTACTATGACACGATTGACGTGCCGTCTGGTGCGTATTCACTTCATTCCGAGACCTCAAGGAGCAAGCATGCTGCTCGTCGCCGAGTGCTCGATCATGCTTTTACGGCTGGGGCGCTGCGTTCGAATGAACCTTATCTCGTCGACGCTATCGACACGTTCTGCAAGGTACTCTCGCCTGAGGATGACGAAGAATGGTCAAGCGCGAAGGATATGAGGGATTA
>JAOSBN010123972.1:0-32011 GCA_027563595.1 Erythroxylum suave | reverse complement strand
CATACTAGACTCCAAAATTCCCAATTCATAAATTCCAACTTATTTTCATGCTAAATAAATTAATAAAATAAATAAAAAAAATATAAAAATCCTAAAAATACGGGGTCCAACATGAGACATATTCCCAAAGAGAATTAATTCGATAATTAAACCTGCCAACTAAACCTATACAAGAATCAAGGCATTTGATCAACCACATAAACTAAAATGCAAGGCTTGTATATAGATTTACTAAGACCCTAAGACAATCTACCATTGCCCATAGAGCATAAATTAACAAAGCTATAACGTATCTGCGTTGAATTTATTTCAAAATTCGGTACATAACAACAACCATATTCATCAATCATGATTCCAGTAACTTACATCTTTTTTTTTTAATAAAAGAGGCTAACTACATTAACTCATAAGTCTGCGATACACTGTCCCATGCATATCAAGATACAAAAGTTTAGAAAGCATAATCGAAGCCTCCGTCAGAAAATGGAGTCCTGGACTGGAAGAGCCTGCGAGCACCGCCAGACGATCGGCACATTGGTTTCCTTCTCGGTACACATGCTGGACCTTGATCTCCCAGGTACGGTATAGCAGCTCCCGAATACCTACAATCAAAACGTTAGGTTCAGTGAGAATGTTCGGGGAAGCTGACAACAGGTTAAGGACTTCTAGGGAATCCACTTCGACTTCAATATGTCGATGTCCCTGCTCCCATACGAATAGCAGTCCGGAGTGAACACCCCATAGTTCCGCCATAAGTGGTGAGCCCTGACCAATATTGTGCGTAAAACCACCACACCATCTTCCTTGGCTATCCCGGATTAATCCCCCAGCAGATATGCGATTGGTGGCCGGATGGACAGCTCCATCAGTGTTCAGTTTCACCCACCCTTCTGAAGGCTTCACCCACCCAACTGCCTGCCCCCGGGCCAGCCCTGTTTGGGGAAATACCCGCGATTCGAGGATACGCGCCCTCTCGATCCACTCCACATAATCACAGACATACCATGTCCCGTTTGCCGGCCACTGAAAATCGTCTTCAAAAAGACATTTATTCCTCCAGTGCCAAAAGAACCAGCAAGCGACCCCATATATCCTCGGCCACCCTACGTGGGATATAGTATCCCGTGCCTCGAGGTTCGTCAACAGCCACTCCTCTGCTGGTTGGTGAAAGAACCTCATGTTCACTACTGTGTCGGGGAATTGATGCTAGAAGGTTCGCACTCAAGGACAATCACGTAACACATGGAGGGTAGATTCCTCACGACCACAAACCTTACAACTACTGTCATCTGTGAGATGTCGACGCACACGTTGTGTATTGGTGAGCAGTTTATCCTTAACTGCCAGCCAAAGAAAGGTCCGGATACGTTGAGGCCCTTGCCAGTTCCAGATGAGGTCCCATTTCCTGGAACTGCCTGTCGTGGGTTGATTCTCGAGGAGGCAGTAGGCGGAAGCGACCGTAAAAGCCCCATTTGAGGTAGGACCCCACACAAAGGAATCATCATCCCCTTCCACCCGGCTGGGACTCAAGTGCGCAATATCGAGACACATTGCATGAGGCAAGTAAGTGTGGAATTCACTCCAGCGCCATGTCTCATTTGCCGGGAGGTACTCAGCCACAGTTCGGAAACGATCACAGTCCGGGATAGGGAGTGTCGCTAAATCACAAAGGGGTCCCCACGTCGTCACCCAGTTGTCTACCCAGAATTGGATTCGTTGGCCGTTGCCAAGAGACCAAGCGAGCCCCTTTCGCACAATAGGCCAAACAGCGGCGATACCCTGCCAGCAGGCGGAAGCACGGCCTCGCTGGATGGTAGGGGGAGTGGAGTGGGGATCGAACCAATATTTCACTCGGAGGACCCTAACCCATAAGGCATTCGGCTTCGTGAGCAGCTCCCATCCTAGCTTTGAAAGGAGGGCGTCATTTGTAGAACGAATACGTTTTATCCCGAGGCCCTCTTCCGGTTTAGGGCGGCAAACCGCCTCCCAGTTTACCAAGTGTGGTCGCCTCTATCTGCCCACTGTGCCCCATATGAATTCTCGCATAATCTTTTCAAGCTGGTCACAGAGCGGGCGAGGGAGGTGAATGGTTTGCATGGTATACATCGGAAGGGCGGCAATGACTGACTGGGTAAGCGTGACTCGCCCCGCAAGGGACAAAGCGCGTCCCCGCCAGCCAGCCAGTCTATGCCGCACATTCTCCAGGAGATGGTGGTACGTGCCCTTATTTGTACGGCCATGAAGCAGGGGGACACCCAGGTACTTCCCCAGATTGGGGGTTCTAGTCACCCGAAGATACCGACTTATGTGGTCTCGCTCAAGCCTCGTCACATTCGCAGAGAAGAAAACCTTGGTTTTAGTGGAGCTAACTTGCTGGCCCGAAGCCTGGCAAAAAGCGTCCAGCGTACTCCGAATAACCTGAGCCTACATGTCGTCGGCTTCAGCGAACATCACCAGATCATCGGCGAAGAAGAGATGGGAGATGGGTGGGCCCGTTCGGTTCAGCATAATCGGCTTCCACCGGCCCCTCTCCACCGCCTGAGAGATTAGATGGCCTAATCTTTCCACACACAAAACGAAAAGGTAAGGTGATAGGGGATCCCCTTGGCGGAGGCCCCTAGCAGGAGTAAAGATCTCGGACGGCACTCCTTGCCACAGAATTAAAAACCAAGTGGCGCATCTTACTGTAGTGTAAGAAAATAATTATCTAAGCAAAATTACAGCATTAAGTAGGAAACAAAAATGACCTATTTTGATGCCTTACAGAATATATTTTATCACTAATACAAAATAATACTCTCTCCACGACTAGCATATGAAAAAAATAGCAACTACATAGAATACAGGGAACATCTTGCACTCCAAATTAGTAGCATATGAGTGATCGAGGCAGCCCAGTTAAGCAACTGAGGAGCATACCTTAAAAGCTTTAAATGTTGGATGAAGCAAACCAAGTTCATCTTTGACCTCAGGTGGATTGTCTGTCTCATTTCGAACTCTCTTTACTCTTCTTCTCCTAGCTAATGATTTATGTGTGAACCCGTACATCTGAAGTATCTGATTATCCCCAAAGTTAAATGTTCGATCCATTTGCTTCAAACATCTCTCGACTGAGTAGTCTCCAAACTTACCATAGGGCTTTGCAACCCACAAAGTGAGTAAGCAACGGCCACCTGTGATCACCCAGCCCAGGATGATAGCTCTCAATCATCTCTTCATATCTGTCCACCAAAATCCCCCAGTACCCATACAAGTAATACTCACTCTCCAGATATACCTTGTTACCCCACTTGTCCCTCTGCGTGGCCAGTAAATAAACCATAGCCGACCGGTCATCAGCTTAAAAATCGGGTAATCTTTATCGAATGCCCACTGACCATTCCTCAACAAAAAGCTTCCGGTATTCAATCCAATCCAATTCTTGTCATCATAAACCATCTCACCCCACCCATGCATCACAAGGTTGTAATCTTTATACCTTTTGCATGGCGATTCAAAAGCCATGTCAGTAAACATCGCATCACTATCCATCCACCACAAGAACTCGACTTTAGGGTGTGACAACAGAAGCTTCCTTATCAACGGTAGCTTGACCCAAAAACCCGACATTTCTGTATCAAGAAGAGCCATATTGTAGAAAATCTCAATCCCATGTAACCTGCACTAATCAATCTTGTTCTTAATGGACTTTAACAGATAATGATCGCCCACGGGGTTCTCGCACGGTTTTGGCGAGGACCCAGTAACCAACAAGACCCGAGGCTTGTCGAGTCCGATAAAATTCGAAAAAGCCTGGTTTTTCTTAAGCCATTCGGATCTCTGCTCGTCCCAGTCAGAAATTTTGGGACCTAAAGTGTAATGCTTATTGGGATCAGGTTTATCGTCCTCTCCTTCCTGTACCAATATCTTGTTGAAGTCAAACGTGTTGTAATTGTTGGAATTATCACTGTCGCCGCCGCTCTCACCTTCAGACGAAGACGTTGTCGTCGTTTGAATCTCCTCAAGCACGCGGTGCGGTTCTGCGGGTTTGCGCATGTAAAAATGTTCGCGAATCTCATTGAACTCTTGCTGGGGAGTCCCGAATTTTCCAGCTCTGATCGTGCCGCGTAGGACGACCACCGTGAGAACGAGGCAAAGGATAGTAACCTTACCGTGCTTTAAAGCTCTCTGCATCTTTCAATTAACCTGAGGACCCAAGCAAGTGTACATCATTTAGATCTCTTTGTTCTTAAATCAATCGAGTGAAAATAACAAGAATCAATCATAGAAGGAGACGATCTGGAGCTGGGTTGGCTTCAAGAGAGAGTGTCTTCGTCTGGGGATAACAATCTGGAGCTACCAAAGGAGACAAAGCAGACAAGGAGAGAGCTGCGACAGAGAGGAACGTGTTTAGGTTTCATTCTCAAATCAAAAACAAGGGTAATTTTGACATTTTCTGTCGGACAAGAATTCTTGTACCATAGGTTTAGGAGGGACAAATTTTTTTTGTCCTTATCCTGTAAAGATGGAACAAAAATGAATAAGGACAGCAAGTAAACAGGACGAAGGACAAAACTTTTGTGTTCTTGTCCACTGTCCTCACCCCTGAAGACAACAACCAAACGTAGGGTTAGTCTGTAGGGAATTTTGAGCAGTTAATAGGTCTACGAGGAATAGGTGAATAGGCATATTATACTTTCAAGGGTTAATTATAAACTAAATCTCCAAATTTATTCGATTTTACTATACTAGCCCAATCTTTAAACGTGAAGTTAAAATGTCCTAACTTTCAATTTGTTACAAAAATATCCAAAAATTAAGTTTTCTGTTAATGTCGTTGACGTAGCAAACCACATACAAATTTTTACATGCAACTGGCTTAATTTTTTCCAACTCATTTATTTAAAAATAAATTAAAATTAAATTAAATATTAATTAATTAAAAAACTAAATGATATTTAACTACGGACGATTTCCATTGTTCTTTATTTTGCATATACAACTCTCCTCTCTTGCGATCATGTGTGAACTCAAGATACAAATCTCCTCTCTCTTACGATTGTGTGTGAAATGTAAATAACTTTCTGTTTTCTTCATTCTTGAGTATTCACTATCTCATGCTATTGTGTGTGATTGTATGTGAGCAGTCACTCTTGCAATTATATGTCAACTGTCGCTCTCTCTGGTTATCACTATTGTGTTATGGTTGGGTACGATTGGGAGTGTCTTATGTGACTAGGTGGTGAGTTCATCTAACACTATGTTAGATTGGTTTACATCTACATGGTGGAGGTTTGTGGCTTAAGCTCAGGAGGAACGGGTGGTTATGAGGGTGAATTTGTCCTGATACATCCATATAGCTGATGATTTCATTTCTTAAACCTAAGATTGTCATGTAGTTGCTTTTTATACTTGAAAGTTGTTGCAATCTTAATCTAATGGTGTAATTTGTTAATGGGGTGTTATGCTTCTTATAGTATTTATGGTTAAAGTGATTACAACAGGTGGTATTATTTAAAAAATTTTTAACTTCATATATACTATTACTAGAACTAGATGGACAAACATTAAGAAATTTGAATTCACTTGGTCATCTTTTGCCGTAATTTGTTTAAAGGAACATAGGTTTCTTGAATTTAGTGCTGTTCATATTTTTTGAATTTGTTAAGACTCATCCCTATTCTATTCAATTTTATTGGAGAATGCTTAACAAAAGAATGCATAGCATATGGCGAAAAATGAGTTGTAAACCCTGTGTGCTTTTGTTAGGAAATTTCTTTACGATATATGATTTTGAATGGTTCAAAGTTGTGAATAATTTTGTTACTTAGCCTTGCATATGAAAATCAAATTATGTATTGATTAGTTGTAAAAACTACCTAAGTTGGATGGAAGGAGGTTAAACTTTATTTGTAGTTTATTGTAGAGGTTTTCTAAGTCACTATAATCATTTGTGGAAGAGAAAGAAGCCTGGATTGTAATTAGAAGTTGATTCCTAGAGGATCTATTATTAGGTTTCCATTTATGTAAATAAATATGTTGCGTCTAATGAGATATGTTGTGGAGTGTCTTGATCTTCTTGTAGGAACTTTTTTTATATCAATTTTATTATCATTGTTGCTGCAACATTATACTTTTTTTTAACGAAAGCAATATGTAGATTTATAATTAATATTGCTTATGGTTTTACTATTTGTGTGTTAGTGTTCTAATTTATGCATGTGCTTGGATTAAGTTTCATTTTTTTTTCGTACTAAAAAATTTGCTTTGCCATGGTACATGTCTATTTGATGTACATTTTGCCATGTACTACAACAATTACTTATACCTTTGTACCATTACTGTATTGTTGCATGATTGTGTGTTTAAGTATTTTGTTTGTTTGTGTTTTAAGTTTTTCTTAAGGACAAGAAAAGGTTTAAGTATAGGGATGTTGATAGGTATAGATTATCATACGTTTTTCTAGGTGTTTAAGTGTGTTTATAAGTGTTTCTTGGATGATTATTAGGTGTATAGGCTTAAAATTACATTATTGTTAGTTTTTGTATGTTTTCTAAGTGTTTGATTAGTTTAGAGAAAGCTTTTGATCTTAATTTTATGTTTTAAGAGGTGCTTAATGTATTTATGAGTGTATGGAAACAAAAATGTAAAGAAAAGAGGATATGCAGGCATGGCATGGTCGTGCACCATACACAATTGTGATAAGACAAGATGATGAACGTTACATAGGTCTCTGTCACAATAGTGACATAAGATAAACAAACCATTTAAGTCACAATCATGTATGGTTGTCTTTCCAACTCGGGAGATTTTTCAACTTTTGATGTTTTGGGGTTATTTTTAAATCCAAATTAAGTGGAAAAATCCCTAGAAACAACCCTAGAATCCCTCATGTACTATGAAAGACCAAGAAAAACATGAAAGCAGTAGCCACCAGATTGAAAGGAAATAAAAAAGGAGACATCAACAGAGCTTCAGAGAACTCTAGATTTCCAAATCAAAACTCCAACTAGTTTTTATTTGTTTTCTCTTTATTTCTTTCATTGTCTTGAATGTTTATTTGGATTTTTATGATGTTTAACATGATTATGAGTTTCTAAATTCATATTAGAGATTGTTCTTGAATTGTTTTGTTGAACTTTACTCTTGTTGAATTCAATGCATCTATAAATGTTTGTGATGATTTTTATGCTTATATTTGGTAATAAATCAATAGAGTGAATCATTTGTGTTAAGGTGCACAACGAGAGTAGGTAACGTAATAGGCTTGCGATTATCAAATTAATTAATGATTAAAGATAGTTCTTAATTGTGAAATTAATTATCCTTAGGATTACTTCAAATCTAATTGAATAGTTAGGATTTATTTTGCTAATTGAGATATTATAATTCTACGATTATCGAATTCAATTAGGGTTATTTGATTAAATCTCGAGAGAGGGTAATAAAAACTTTAGGGTATCTAAGATCAAGCATAAATTGAATCTACGAGATAAAAGGAAGACAAAACAAGGATAAAATAATTCCTAAGTTCCCAGTTTGATCATATTCATTTTGATTGGCAACTTAATTATTCAATTATTTTGTTTTCATTATATAAAACTTATCAACAATGGGAAGAGTGTGAAGCCATTGTTAATGGATTCAAGATTGTGATTTATTGTTGTTAAAACAAGCTTTGTAATATTTGTTTTTATTATATTTAGTATATACTGTGAATATCTTAATCTTGAGTAATTTTTCAGATTCCTTATAATGATTGTCCCAATGGTAATAACAAGATACTACCTTGTCACACCCTTAACATACATGTATAATTCATGTCCAACATTCCTTCTTTCATGCATAATTGTTTTGTTTTCATGTAACATTCACAAGACGTTGCATTGAACATTCACAGGTGTGACAAATGTTTTCTGTAATTGGTTTACTATTATGTGTCAAAAAATGCAAATTTTGATGGCTGATATACCTAAACCTAAAGGGTCCCGATAAATAGAAAGAAAAGGAGGCTAAAAAGGAGATGGAGAAAATGAAATTGAAACTGAAAGAGAGGCGGAGGCAAAGAAAAGAACCAAGAATAGAGAACATAGTTGGGTTTCACAATAGAGAAAAACAGAAAAGAGGTAGAGTTTGAAGTAAAGGCAAAAAGCAAGAGCTAAAGCTAATCTTCTAGGTGAGAATCAAGCTGAGGGAGAAGGCGAGAGCTGTTGGCCCTGAATTTTTTTAATTATTTTTAATTATTTATTCAAACGTGAATCAAATGAATTATGATATTTTGATGAATTTAATTTTTTTAGAGTTCAATTATTTTGTTAATTTTAGTAGGATTTTATTATATGGTTTAGTGGTATTAAAGTAGTAAGAATGTTGGAGGGTAAAATTGAAAGATCACTTAAGGAGGAAAGAACCTAAGCATTAAAGGAAGGGTAAGATGGACTTTTGATATTTAGTAAGGGTAGAATAAAAAAATGAAAATTTAGAGAGGAAGAAGAGAGAGTTGTCGTGGGAGAAGAAGAAAAGAAGAGAAAGTTGGCTAGGTTTCCATATTTCTTAGTTCTAGAGAGTGATTTTGGAGTGGTTCAAGAAGGAAAAAAGAAAGAGGAAGATTAGAGCTTACATTTGAGCCAAGAAATTCATTTATTGGTGAAGATTCAAGGTAAGTGTATGATTTCACCTTTGGATTTTTGGAAGGGTCTTGATGCATAAAGCTTAAGAAATGCCTGGGTTTAAGTATTCTAGGATTAATATTACTGTATGCAATTTCTTTGAGTTCATAATTGGAAGTCATATTGAATTGGGATTTTGACAATATTGAAGGAAATAAAGAGGAGAGGCAAGAGAAGCAAAAGGAGAGGCACCTTTAAGCTATTGATAAACAAGGAAGTTCAAGGTGGGTAGCATTTTTATAACTGGATAATAAGTCCTTCATGTTTTTTCAAATCAAGAAAATAAATGTTCTAAATTATTTCATAAATGTGCATACATTACTCTTCAAATGCTTTCATAAAGAGTTATATGCTTGTCATGTGAATGTTGTGTGGAGGAATCATGAAAAGAATGCAAAAATGATTTCATTTTCTTATGTTATGTTTATGAAATCCCTTTTCGAATTGGGCAACAAGTTTATATGATATGAAATGTATGTTAAGTGGGTTTAGTTTGGTCCATTCTGTTGTCAAGTACACTACCGCAAGTGGCATAAAGCTCTTTTAAAGACTCCCTCATGTTTACGACTATGCAAAACCACTATGTGGGATTGCATTAGTTCGTTCTGTTCACGACTTCACAGGACCATTTTTATGGGAATGTGTTAGCTCGTTCTATTTATGGACCTCCCAGAACATTTTGATGTGCTTATGTGTTGACAAATTAATTGAATGCATGATTTGAACTGCTCATAAAGTGTTTGATGATTTGAGAATTGGGAAATATGTGTTTCATGATGCATGTACATTTTTCAATGGTTTTTACTTATTACTGGTCATAAGATCGTTACCTACGCACTTTAAAGCTCACCCCCATTCCTTCCCATCTATAGGTGATAAGCAAGGAATCGAGTAACTGAGCATAAGGGCATTACTCTGAATTTTTTCTTATTTTGTAATTTAAAGTAATTTTTGTAAAAACAAGGCTTTAGTTACATTTTGAGCAAGTCTTATTTTGTATGAATGTATTTTTGGATCATGATGTATTGTGGCTTGAAATGCCCATTAAAGCCTTGTAAAACTCTTATCTTTTGATGAAAATGAAATATGATTGTGATTTATTCATGATCCTCAAAGTTTGTACATTTCATTTATTTTCAGCATTCATAAGGGCAAGATTTTGCATTTTAAGTTTCAGGGTAAATCCATATCGATCTAGGCCGAATGAGACATAATTTTCTTCTGGGAAGTTATAGATTATCTTTTTGACTTGTTGTTTTATGATGTAAAGTATGGAGTTGTTAGAAATGGGAATTGGAAGATATGATCGTTTTAAGGGTAGTGTTGTGTTGGATGAATATAGGACAGCTATAGTGAAAGATGAGAATTTGTCGTCTGTGATGAACTAAGGGAGTAAGATTTGGGAGTTTAATGAAATCAATTGATAATGGAATGTTAGAGGAGTTCACATTGCACGTATAAGAAGTGACTTTGAGAGCATTTCAAGTAAAAGTGGTATAGGCCGTTTGAATTTGGAATGACATAATTGAAGGTTTAGCCACAGCGAACATTTCCCGAAGGGTACTTCAGCCTTTAATTAGTGATTTCACAGCGGCGAAGTTTTCCGGAGAGGTCCTTAGAACATTATCCTAGTGTCGCCACGACGAAGTTATTTAGTACACTGTGGCGAATTTTTCCTGAGACCTCTTCGAAGTGTCCCAGATTTCGTTATAGCGAAACATTTAGTTTGCTGCAGCGATCCCATCCACGCTGATGCTGAAGATTTTTCTTATAGTTTGAAGTTTTCGACTTCTCTTTCGCTCATTTGTTACCTACCATTTTAAATCATCACCTCATAATAGGAAAAAAGGAACCCGAGTTCAACCCTTTTAAGATGTTATTTGGAAGTAGGTGAACCAATGAGAGTTTATGGAAATATCCACCACCAGCTTCCATCTGACAGTCCATTTGTTTGTTCATTCTTATTTTATCTTCTACTACATTATTAAACTTGTTTCACTGGACTTATTTCTTCTGCAGCTTTGATAGTCCATTTCAGTTATTTACTCTATTTATTTCTTTGATACTTCTTTATTATTGTAAACAATGGGATTGAAG
This sequence comes from Erythroxylum suave, assembly GCA_027563595.1. NCBI lineage: Eukaryota > Viridiplantae > Streptophyta > Magnoliopsida > Malpighiales > Erythroxylaceae > Erythroxylum > Erythroxylum suave. Next base: position 21,266 of record JAOSBN010123972.1, on the reverse strand, counting down.
TATAAGAAGATGATGAACTTTGTTTATTCTATGATGTGCTGATAATTTAATCTTGATAATTAATATAGCTAATTTAGTAGATTATGCATAATGAAGGAAATGTTTTATTGTATTGTTATTTCCTATAGATTATGAGCTTATTGGATTTATTAGTGTGCCCGCACATTGCATCTTTTTTATGTTAGATAAAGAATCGAGAGAAGAAGTTTAACATTAAAACAAGAGATTATAGACGTTTAAGTTATGAATTAGAAATATATTAACTTAAGTGGGTAGTCATTAGTTAGGCTTACATAATTGATTTGGATGATAAACTTGGCGACTATGAAAGTTAGATTTATTTTATTATTGAATTCATTTTAGAACACAATAGGTAATTTTAACAAGATAATTGTCCAAATAATTCCCCTTAATCATACATAGGAGATTAAATTAATGAAGTTAATTTGTCACGAGTTTCCCATACCAATTGATCAAATCATTCTTAATTATAGTTAAATTAGTTTACATTTTAGTTTAATTGCTTAATTTTCTTAAAACCTTGTACTCAACAAATCGGGGATAGAGTGTTTAGGATTACATTAGTTTTTATCTTTATTAAAAGTTAGTCTGAGTGAATCAATTTCACCTCCTTGAGATGACGACCTTAGGTATTTGAATACAATTGCCTTGTATACTTGTGAGTCGGATAGCCTAGGATTTTAGAACTTAGTTTGTCATATGAAATTTTTGGCTCTACTGCCGAAGAGGTGTTTAGTATTTAGACTTAAATTAATTTTAATCGTTTTATCTTTTCATGCATACATTTTTATCGTATTATTTTACTAAATTATTTTAGCAATTTTTTCACTAATTTAGTGTAATCATTTTTTTTATGCGAGGAAGGAGGTCGTAGGAAAGTGAACTTGTTCCTTTTATTTATACGTGCATCGAATAAGAAGAACTTAAAGGGACTTTGAAGACAATCTCAAGAAACCCAAGCTGGAAAGATCAAGAGATGAGTGAAAGGTAGCCGGTAGTAAAGTAGTATACCAGACCAGTAATTGGTACTGTCACTTTGGGCATATCTTTGGGAGAGGCAACTATAAATTATGAATTGAAGAGCATCCACTACAATATGTTTCCATCTTTCTATAAGGTTCACAATTAAGAAACTTCAAACTTTATTCAGAAATTCTATACGACTCTCAAAACATTTCCTTTGGGTGGCTTAAATAAAGATCAACTCAGAAGGAGATGCTTCCTAATAGTTGTGTATTAGTAGTATGTGTTTTTTCTAAGTATTTAACATGTGTTTTTTGTATAATAGTTTCCTATTGTTATATTTTAGGATTCATTTTGTATGTTTTCGTTTAGTTTGGTCTTCATTGTTGTTCTTTTTATGTTTCATGTTAATTTAGGGTAAGAATTGATCATTTCTATATAGGAATGAGGATTGAGCAACTTGGAGATTGAGCTAGAGACCAAAAAGGAGAAGAGAAGAGGAAGCATTATGTTGTAAGATCCCATGATCCTAGGAATCATGTCAATTCCCACAATACGGGATGTTTTATCTGAAAACAAATGTGGGCTTCAATTAAACTTAAGGTTTTTTGAACTATATAAGATATTAAACTCCTATGGAAGGAGGAGGACGTCAACCCTCTATGTAGAATAGCCTCCTTGAGTGAAAAATCTAGATTTAAAGTCTTGAGGAAGGTAGAGATTCAAGGATCATCAATCACCATTGGGAAAATAGCATATCAACACTAGAATTTCCAGATTTTAGCAAAGAAGAGAAGGAGTTTTCTTTATTTAATTTTCTATCATTTTTATATCTTCTAGTCATTGTAAGATAGGATATGAAATTGTTGGTGATGCTATAGACATCATGAGTGGTTGATTTATTTTTAGGGATTACTTTTGAATTATCTTGTTAAACTCCTATTTTATTGAATTGAATGATAGATTTTTTAATGAATGTTGATTATATACATATACCTTGCAATAAATTAAGAGATTGAGTTGAGAATTTGTGTAGGATTGTACAACGAGAGTTGGCAACCTATAGACTTGCATTCATCACATTAATTGATTAGTTGAAAGAGAGATCTTGACTAAGTTAATCGATCGCCCATAGGGTAACTTAATAACTAGTTGAATTGGTGGAGTGGTTTGGTACATAGAGAGATAACTTAATCAACTTTATTTAATTTGATTAGGGACAATTAATTACTAGTTAATACAATTAGACATTTTAGGTGAGACACAATTCGATTACTAAAAAAGGAGGGAGACAAGATAGCGAGAAAGTGATCTCTAGTCATTAAAATCTTGAAATCTAATTTTCTACATTTTGGTATTTTCAATTGTTCACTATTAGTCATTTGGTTTTAATTTAATTTTTTTAGTTTATTTCCATAAAACAATTTCGTTTCTTAAACAAAGATTAATCTGAATTAAATGGTGCCTAAGCATCAATCCCTATGAGATCGATATTTGCTTTTTAACTACAATTCACAACCTATATACTTGCGATTTTTTAACATAAAACTGGTGAACTGTTTTGCAATCAACAAGTATTTAGCACCATTTTTTAGGATTGTTTGTTTGGCATCTTGTTTAGTTTACATTACTTTGATTTAAGAGTTTTTCATTTTTTTTATGTAATTATAGGTGCATGAATACCAGGAGAATGCGAAGATCAACAAAATTTGGTAAAGACGAGTTTCCTAATATAAAAAGACACAAAACACAGTTAAGACAAGCAAAGCATCAAAATCTTACTTAAAGCGATATGGTTAAAGAAGGAGAGCAAGGAGTAGCTGAGAAGACACTGATGGACTTTATGAGGTCAAGATTTAGTCCTCAAGGAATTGCGAGGCCAATGGTTGAACCTTACAATTTTAAGATTAATCTGACACTCCTTAACATATTGCAGAATAGTGTGCAATTCTAAGGCCTATACAATGAAGATCTGAATGCCCAAATAGTTATTTTTTTTATAGATTTACGACATCTTTCAGTTCAACAGAATGTTTGATGATGCAGATAAATTGAGATTGTTTTCTTTCACGTTGAAAGATCGAGGGAAAGGCATGGTACAATTCGCTTAATCTGGGGCAGGAGCAGCTGCGAAGTACTTCCAATTAACAAAGACCACGAGGATCATAAAGGAGATCACGAATTTTTAGCAAAATGATAGGGAATCTCTCCATGATGCTTGGTAGAGATTTAAAGAATTACAAAGAATTTGTCACCCACCACAACCTTCCTAGGGAGTTCTTGTTGTAGAAATTTTACAATGGTATGAATCCAAGCACGAGAGGAACTATAAATGTGGCTACTATAGGTTCATTGATGAGGAAGACAATTGAAGTAGCTTATGACCTTTTAGAGGAGTTGGCAAGCAACAGTTGCATGTAGCCAAGCTAGGGGAGTAGACAGGGGTAGAAGGAACATAAAGGTATGATCCCTATTGACTCTATTACTACTTTGCAGGCACAGATTATAGCCCATACAAATTAGTTGAACAAAATGCAAGGAGCATCTTCATATATAGCTAAGGCGATGCAAGTACAATGTGAGCTTGTGGGAAGAACAACCATAGTTTAGTTGAGTGGTTTCTATTAGGAGCCGGTGGTACAAAACAGGTAAATTATCTAGGCCAGCTTTTAAGAGGTAATAACCCATACTTGAATACTTATAATCCGGGGTAGAAAAACCATCTAAATATTTTTTGGAGCACTAACAATGCAGGTGGCCAAGCAAGATCGCAAAGGCCTCCAAGATTTAAGAAAGATCAACTTGGATTTATGGAAAGCAAAACAGATAAGTTTATGAAAAATTTTTGTTCACTAACAACTCAAAAAGAGAATCAGAAGAGAATGTTTGCTAGCTAAAAGGAGAGTCAAAAGAGGATGGAGGTGAAGTTTTATTAGATTGTGAAGAACCATACCTCATCGATCCATAACTTGGAGGTTCAGGTAGGTGAACTTGCTAACGCTTTATTTTCTAAAAGTGCAAGTAGCCTATCGAGCAATACTGAGACTATTTCAAGGGAGCAAATCAAGGCTATTACACTTCGAAGTGGCAAGCAGATTGAAGAACCAATTGTGAAGAAAGATAGCCAGGAGAAAGAGAAAGACAAGGAGATAGAAGAAGAAAAGGAAGAAGAAAGGCCTTATGTACCACCACCACCCTACAAGCCAAAACCTTCATATCCACAAAGGGTGAAACAACATCAGGTGGACACTCAATTTTCCAAGTTTTTAGAGAAGCTGAAGAAGCTACAATTTAATTTGTCATTAGTTGAAGCTTTACAGTGCATGCCCAAGCATGTAAAGTTCTTGAAGTATATACTCATACACAAATGCATTTAAGAAGATAATCAGACAATAATGTTAACGAAAAATTACAGTTCCATCATATCAAGCCAAATACCTTCAAAATTACAATATCCAGGAAGTTTCACTATTCCATGTCTTGTTTGTAATTTTGAATTTTCTAAATATTTATATGATTTTGGTGCAAATATTAAATTGATGCCTTTGTCTATTTTCCAGAAACTGGGACTAAGAGAGGTCAAACTAACATTCATTCTAATTCAACTTAAGGATCAATCCATAAAATGACCATTAAGAGTTGTGGAAGATGTATTAGTAAAAGTGGACAAATTTATAATTCTCATTGACTTTGTTGTATTAGATTTTGAAGCTGATAAGAGTTGTCCATTAATTTTGGGCAGGCCCTTTATGATTATTGGTAGGGCATTAATTGATGTGTATGAAGGGAAATTTGTGTTGAGAATTGGTGATGATCATGTTGAATTTAATATGAAAAAATCTTTCAAGAAATCGATGGATGGTAATGTATGTATGAAAATCGATGTGTGTATGAAAAGAGCAAAGGGATAAGAGTGTGAAAGAAGAGGAATTATGTAAGGAAGTTGATGTAAAGAGATTGGAGAGAACTGATACACCTACACCACCTTCTATTGTGAAACCTCCCATATTAGATCTTAAACCCTTATTTCCCATTTGAGAAACACCTTTTTAGGGAAGAACCATAAGTTACCCATCATTATCTCTAACCAATTAGATTGTGAGTAAGAAGAGGAAGTGTTGGAGACCATTAAAAAGAGGAAGAGAGCTATGGGGTGACAAATTTCTGATATTAGGGGGATTAGCCCTAATGTAGCGATGCATAAGATTAACCTAAAAGTGTAAGAGAAAGACAAAGAAGGTTAAATCCAAATATGCAAGAGGTTGTGAAGAAAGAGGTGGTGAAACTTTTAGACGTGGGGATTATTTACCCCATTTCAGGTAGTGAATTGGTGCCGAATACAGTGTGTGCCGAAGAAGGGTGGCATGATGGTGATAGAGAATGAAAAAGGTGAAAAGATTTCTACTAGGACTATCACAGATTGGCGAGTGTGTATTGACTATAAGAAGCTAAATTTAGCCATAAAGAAGGATCATTTCCCTTTATAGGACTTTTGCTTATCGGAGGATGCCTTTTGATTTATGCAATGGACCTGCTACATTCTAAAGGTGCATGATGGTCATATTTGCAGACATGAATGAAAACTTTATAAAAGTATTTATAGATGTCTCTCTGTTTTTGAACATTTTTTGTCATTGTTTGCTTAATTTAGATAGAGTGCTTCAAAGATGTGAGGAGTCTCATCTAGTTTCAAATTGGAAGAAAAGTCATTTCATGGTCCAATAGAGAATTGTATTAGGCCATAAGGTATCAAACAAGGGGATTGAGTGGATCGCGCTAAAATTGAATTAATTGAAAAGTTAACACCTCTCACCAACATTAAGAGTATTCGAACTTTCCTTAGCCACCCAAGGTTCTACAGACAGTTCATTAAAGATTTTCCCCTTATTGTTAGACCCTTGACTAATTTATTAGATAAAGATGTGCCTTTTGTTTTTTATGATGATTGTTTTGATTCTTTTAACAGGATGAAGAAGACATTTACGATCGCACCTATTTGGACATCACTAGATTGGTCTCTCCCCATTAAGATTATGTGTAATGTAAGTGACCTTGGTTATGTACTTGTCCAGTAGAAGGAGAAGAGGCTGCATGCTATCTATTACGCAAGTAAGATGTTGATAGGAGCATAAGTGAATTATATAACTTCTAAAAAGGAATTGCTTACGATGGTATTTACTTGTGAAAAATTTTGTTCTTATCTTTTAGGTTTAGAAGTTATTGTTTTTATAGATCATGCAACATTACGTTATCTCTTTGCTAAAAAGGATGTCAAAGCTAGGCTCATCCGATAGGTACTCCTACTCCAAGAGTTCAACATTGAGATTAAAGACAAAAAGTGAGCAAAAAATGTCATTGTGGACCACTTATCAAGACTTGAAAGAGGACATCATGAAGAGGAAGAGGAAATTGAGGAAAGCTTTCCTAACGAAACCTTAATGATGTTAGAAAATCCTTTTCATCCTTGGTTTGCAGATATTGCAAACTACCTTTCAGGTGTATTATTCCTTTTGATCTTTCATATTAGCAAAGGAAGCGTTTTCTATTTCAAATGGTCTCGATATATTTAGGATGAACATTTACTTTATAAGATATATGCTGATAATTTGATTCGCATGTGTGTTCCTGAAGATAAAATACTCAAAATTTTAACACAATGTCATAGATCACTTTATGCATGGCATTATGGAGATAACAAGACTACTGCATAAATCTTAGAGTGAGAATTCTATTGGCTGACCCTGTTTAAGGATGCTCGAGATTTTTGTTAAAGTGCGATAAATGTCAAAGAGTGGGCAACATATCAAAGAGACATAAAATGTCACTTTCAAACAAAATAGAGGTGGAGATATTTGATATGTGGGGCCTGGACTTCATTGGACCATTCCCATCCTCCAAAGGTAACACCTACATATTAGTTGGGGTTGATTATGTTTCCAGATGGGTTGAGGTAGTCGCCACTCCAACTAATGATGGAAAGGTGTTTCAAAAGTTTATTAAGAATATTTTTACGAGATTTGGGGTGCCTAAAGCGATTATAAGTAATGGTGGGAGTCATTTTTGCAACAAACCATTTGAGACTCTGCTAAGAAGATATAATGTTCATTATAGAGTAGCTACCCCTTACCATCCCTAAACCAGTGGACAACTAGGGTAGTGAATAGAGAGCTGAAAAAGACTTTGGAGAAGATAGTGAGCACTTTAAGGAAAGATTAAGCTTTGAAGCTTGATGACGTATTGTGGGCTTATAGGAAAGCTTTCAAAACTCCCATAGGCACAACACCATATCGACTTGTGTATGGAAAAGTGTGTCATTTTCCATTGGAGTTGGAGCATAGAGCTTATTGGGCAATCAAGAAATTGAACATGGATTGGAAACTAGTAGGAGAAAAGAGATTCTTACACCTAGATGAGTCGGAAGAGTTAAGATATGATGCTTATGAAAATTCCAAGCTATACAATGAAAGGGATAAGAAGTGGCATGATGGACACATCAAAAAGAAGGAAATTAAGAGTGGAGACTTGTTACTTTTGTTCAATTCAAGACTTTGGTTATTTCCCAAAAAGCTCAAGTCTAGATGGAGTCGGCCCTTTAAGATTCTTCAAGTGTTTCCCCATAGAGCTTTGGAGTTGGAAAATGACAAGAGAGAAACATTCAAGGTCAATGGGCATCGTTGTAAGCCATATTATGGAGGGACATATCCATAAGAAAGGGAAGTTATCTGTTTCCTTTCTTCCACTCTTTCATGAATGTATAAGGAATGGTCAAGCTAATGACCTTAACTTAGCATATTTGTTTTCTTTTGATTGTTCATATTAACGTGTTTGTTTGATTTATTTAGTTATGATTATGTTTGATTTGAGCTTGATGTCTATTTAGATTTTTTTTAATTTTAACTTGTTTTGTCTTCGTATTTCTTATTGATAAGATCATTTTGAGGTGTTTTCAGGTTGTGGGGTCACTGAGAATGCATTTTAGGCTTAGAAGAAGGTTTAGAAGTAGAAGCATTACACCAACCCATAATCATGGGAATTGGTCATTTTCCCATAACAATGGAAAGTTCTCTAGAAACTTTCTGGAGAGAAAACCCACGATCGTGAGAATAGGTGTGATTCCCATGAAACCTATTCCCACGACTATGGGAAATCTCTCCCGAAACTTTCTAGAGAGAAAACCCACAATCGTAGGAATGAGGGGTATTCCCATGATCGTGGGAATCCCATCTGAGGGAAATTTTTAAAACTCCATCTTCTTTTCTTCGTTCTTTATTCTTCAACTTTTAACATTCTCTCTCTCTCCAAATACGAAACCCACTCTCCTACTCTTTAAAATCCTTCAACTTCCTCTCAATTCTTGGTATTTTCTTCATCTCTTTTCATAAATCTTTCAATCCTTTGAACTTATCATACATTAATCATTCAAAAATACAAGGATCTGGGTAAGATTTTTGTCTCTCTCTTAAAAACGAGCTTATCCCTCTCTTTCTTACTTTTGCATGTTTTCATCTTCCAACGGCTCCAAAGAAGATAGTAGCTTAGAAACCAACCGATAAATTGCTCCTTCAAGTCTCTAGTGTAGGTAAACCCAATTTGGTGGTAACTTTTTTTGCCCTATTCCCCATTTATTCAGAGGATGAAGGCATGTGTTTCCAAGACTTTAAAGATAGGGAATTGATTACTCCTTGATACTTTAATTTTGAATTATTAGAAATCATAGGAGTGAGGCGAAATGTTGAGCGATTAGCTACGAACATAGGTTGGAATAGATTCATTCGTTGTGATGTGCCCATTTACCCTATTATGACTATAGAGTTTTCACTACAGTACGCTATATCTCTATAACCCTAAAATGGATGTTTTTTGGTTTAGGTTAGCTGGCGATGTTCATAAACTTGATTATCATGTCATTCGTTCAATTTTTGATGATCACAACAAATTTTATCTAGATGATTACTATAAAACTTTAATATATGAAGAACATTTTAACTCTAAAAATGCACCAAACACTTTAATTCGTAGTGCTGAGCATTTACTTTTGCATAAATTTATATGCTTAATGGTGTTTAATAAAACTGAAAGTATTAAATGCTCGACCAAAAACTTTTCTTCCTTTGATGTATGGAACGAAAAATAAAAACTAATATGCCTTATCTGATTTTTTGGTTTATAGTGAGTATTGTGAATAAGAAAAGCTCTTATATTGGCATGTCTCATATTGTAACTACTTTGGCTTTGATTTACAATTATAATGTGGAGAATGTGCGTACAACTCAATAGGATATGTTTGACATATCTTATTTAAGGCGCTATAAGATTTTAAAGCTCTATTTTATGGAACTCTGAAATTTTGAGACGTACACTACAGTGAAGAACAAGAAGGGCAAGGATACAGCTGCTTCCTGACCCTCCACGTCCTAAGTGGACCCAGAGCCACAAGAAAAAGTAGTAGAAGCAGAACCAACTACACCAGTAGAGGTTGACAGATTTTAGCAAATCCTGGACCAGATGGCCTCTAATCACCAGCACATAACATTGCAAATTAACGAGCTTGACACTTAGATGAGTTAAATCCAGAAGGAGCAGTGGTACTTGAAGAAAAAGTCCTCAAGTTCTTTCAAAGGCATAATTTTGAAGCCCCTTCACCAACACCATTGCCACCACGATCTCCATAAGCCCTTCTTACCCTAACCTTTCTACATTATATCGTTAGTTGTTTATGTTTTTTGTTTGGTTTGATTTCTTTTGTTTGGTTATGATCATGGGAATTCCCTCCAGAAGGAAACTCCCTTTATTCTCCCACCCATTCTTAAAAATTTCACTCCCTCTCTCTCTAACACACGACATTCTCTCTTTCCACTCTCTAAAACTCTTCATTTTTCCTCTAGATTCTTGGTATTTTCTTCATCTCTTCTCATTAATCTTATATTCCTTCTTATTTTTCATGCATTAATCATTCCAAAATAGAAGGATTTAGGTAAGATTTTGCTCTCTCTCTCTCTTTAAAATACGAATTTCACTCTCTCTCTCTCATTTTTACAGATTTTCTTCTTACTATGGCACCAAGGAGATGATGGCTTGGAAACTGGTGATGAACTCCATTGTCAAGTTTTTGGGGAAGGTAAGTCCGATTTAGAGGCAACCTATCGGGCCCCACTCCTAATTTACTCGGAAGAAGAAGATACGTGGTTCCGTGACTTTAGGGCTAAAGAATTAGTCACTCATAGGTATTTTGATTTTGAATTGTTAGAAAATATAAGAGTAAGGCAAAAAATTGACCAATTAGCTGCCAACATAGGTTGGAATAGGTTTGTTCATTGTGATGTGCCTATCCATCCTATGATGGCAATTGAGTTTTTCACTACTGTGTGGTATATACCTAAAATGGACGTTTTCTAGTTTAGGTTATTCGGTACTATTTACAAATTGGATTATAATGTCATGCATGGTCTTTACGATTTGCCAAATACAACAATTTCAGATGATCACAATGATTTTAACGTTGATTCTTATTTGAAAATTCTAACACGGGAAGAAAATTTTGACTCTAGGAATGCACCGAATTCTTTAATCCATAGTGATGAAAATTTGCTCTTCCATAAATTTATATGCTTAACTATGTTCAATAAAACTGAAAGTAGTAAATGTTTAACCAAAGAACTTTTCTTTTTATGGTGCATGGATCGAAAGGTTAAAATCAACACACCTTTTATAATTTTTCGATCAATAGTAAGTGTTGTCAATAACAAGAGTTCATATTTTGGAATGCCGTATATTGTTAATGCTTTAGCTTATTTTTATAACCTTAATATGGACGAGGTATATACAATGCCACATGATATGTTTGACATATCTTATTTGAGGCGCTCCGAGATTATGGAGGTCCATTTTATGGAACTTCGCAATCCTCAAACATGTGTTGCAGTGACGAATGGGAGGCGCCAAGATACAGTCGCATCCCGACCTTCCACCTGCTGACCAGTATCGGAACCAGAGGAAGAAGCAAACCCTTAACCAGATGGCCACCAACCAATAATGCATGACATCCCAACTCGATGAGCTCAGCTGCCAAATGCGACAAGTCCACAAGGAGCAATGCAACTTGAAGAAAAAGTTCCTCAACTTCTGCCAAAGGAACAACTTTGAAGCTCCTTCACCCACACCGTCGCCATCATCATCTCCATAAGCCATTTCTTACCTTAAACTTTTCATTTCTATTAATTCTTTTGTTTTGTTTAATATCATTTGTGTGTGTTATGTCTTTTGTTTGGTTTTATGTCATTTGTCTAGTTTACTTTTTTTTTTGTTTTGTTTGATTTCATTTTCTTTTGTTTGGTTTAATATCATTTATTTGTTTCACTTTCTTTTGTTTGGTTTAATGTCATTTTCCCTCATTTGGTGATTGACTTGTCACATCAAGTGTGGGGAGGTGACATCAACCATCTTAATTTCATTGTGTTGAATAGGATGCATGTTTAGGCATATCATGTGCTTTGTGTCAGCAATGGTTTTTTATGTTAGCAATGGAACCGCACTTAAATCATTCTGATGAATATGTCATGCTAGTTAGAATTAGATTGAATATATGCTTGAACTCGGATTAGGCTACTTAAGGAGAAAGTGAACCATGTTGAGTGATGAAAAATTGTGGTTATATAAGCTTAGTCATAATTGACATTTGAGCAATGAGCCAGTGTAGAGATGCATAATGAGTTTTCATTTGAGCCAAAGTGAGGATTGAGTCATATGACTCCATAGATATCATTCTATATCTTTGTTAAGTCTTAATCCCTTAGGTTATTACCTTCAGAATTTGCTTTGAATCGGTTTGAGTTTACTGGATGCATGCTTTATAGAGATGATTAAGACCCTTTTTGTATTAACCCTTGGATTAAATGTCTAACCTTTGCATTATTCCTTTCTACCCCGATTGAGCCTTAACCTTTTGTTTCTTGAAAACAAAGACCCAAATTTTTTATTAAAAAAAACCTTAAGCCCCATTAACCTACCCATTTACGAGCTTAGTAGAGTATTAAGTAATGCATAGTTAGGATCATGTGAAAATTTTTACCGAGATGATTTGAGTATATTTCTGCCTATGGACTTCATTGTATATAGTGTTTTTTTTATTAATAGTTCTTCCATGTATGAAGAAAAAGAAAGAAAAATGAAAAAAGGAAAAGGAAAAGAAAAGAAAAGAAAAAGGAATAACAAGTGAGTAGCGTCAATAAGTGCAGAATATTAGTTATATGTGTATACCTTAGAGTTATGTTTTGTTATCTCATTTTTTATCCACTTTTTATTTTACTAATGGTTATGCTTAAACCTTTTTCCCTTTTTACCCACCTTAGCCCTTACTACATTACAACCCTACATAAGTCCTTTTGATCTATTTATACATGCAATCATTGTAGAGGAGAATTGGTGTATTAGCAAGCCTATGGTAGTGTAGTTTCCTATAGGAAGTGTGAGTGAAACACTAACCATTAAACACTTGAGGAAAATGAGTGAAAATCGTGACGAAGATTCTTTTCATCTTTGCTTGTCTTCGAGTGATGGTGTCAATTATTGAATTTGCTTATGTACAGCAATGAAAAAGTAGTCATGATATGTATATTAACTTGATATTTGAGTTGGTTTGAATTTGAGGGATTATATGCTTTGATCTTTATGAAAATGAAGTGATAGAATTGAGTGGTTGCATTCATTTTGCTTAAGGACAAGCAAAGATTTAAGTGTGGGGATGTTGATAGGAATGCATTAGTATATGTTTTTCTAGGTAATTGGAATTTGTTTTGTTGTATAATTGTTGTTCATTGTTCTAGTTTAGGGTTCATTTTGTATATTTTCATTCAGTTTAATTTCCATTGTTGTTCTTTTGTGTTTGATGTTAATTTAGGGTAAGAATTGGTTATTTTTATGCAGGTAAGAAGATTGAGCAATTTGGAGGTTGAGCTAGAGGTCAAAGAGGAGAAGATAAGAGGAGTCCATCTCTTTAAAATTCCCACAATCTTGGGAATCATGCCAATTCCCGTGATCGTGGGAATTACAATCCGAGACAATACACGAGGTTTCATTAAACTTAGGATTTTTGGACTATTAAAGCATAATTAAGCCTCCATCTTAAGGGGAGACGAAACCCTTATATAGAAACACCATCCTTGAGTGAAGAACACAAGGTTCGAGCCTTGAGGAAGGTGAAGATTCAAGGATCAACAGCAAGATTAGGAAAAATAGCACATCAACATTCAAAATTCCAAATTTTAGCAAAGAAGATAAGAAGCTTCCTTTATTCACTTTTCTGTATTTTTATTTCTTCTAATCTTTGTAAGATGGATTATTTGTGTGTTGATGATGTTATGGAGACAATGTTAGGCTGATTTAGTTTTAGGGATTGCTTTTGAGCTATTGTGTTGAACTCCTATTTTATTGAATTGAATGAAGTGTCGTTGATGATTGTTGATTTTATTTGTTTTCTTACAATAAATCGAGAGAGTGAGTAAGATTAATTGTGTAAGATTGTACAACGAGAGTTGGCAACCTATAGACATATAATCATCACATTAATTGATTAGTTAGAAGAGAGATCTCGGCAAATTCAATTGATCACTCATAGGATAGCTTAATAACTTGTTGAATCGATAGTCATTGGGTAGGTTGAAAGATCGTCTAATTGATTCCCTAATTTGATTAGGGACAATTAATTACACCTTAAGAGATGGTAATTAACACATTCAGAAATCTAGGGTGAGACATAATTCAATTAATAAAATAGAATGGAGACAAAATAGGAAAAAAGTAATCTCCAGTTCTTAGATTCTTGAATTCCAATTTTCTGCAATTTCGGTATTATCTATTACTTTATTTTAGTCTTTTAATTTTAATTTAATTATTCAGACTATTGGCATTAAACAATTTTGTTTCTTAAATAAAGTTTTGTCTAAATTAAGTGCTGTCTGGCATCAATTCCTATAAGATCGATATCCGTTTTTAAGCTACAAGTCATGACTCGTATATTTGCAGCTTTTGAACATAAAACAAGTAGAAACAAGTAGATTGTGTTATATAGTTATGCATCAACAGAAAACAATTGAAAAGTTCAAAAGATCAACTTAAGTAGCAGTTATTGCATAACATTAACAAATTTATGAATCATAGGAATCAACACAATAACCTCATTTAACCGAACCCCTCCAATCAACCTTGTAATTATATTAAAGAGAAAAACAAAACTCAACGTTCTAAAATTCTCAACTTAAAAAAAAAAAAGAACAAGGAACCTAAAATCTTAAAACCAAACAGGCAAGAATTATATAAATTTTCAGACGTTACCATTGCAAATTGACATACAACCCCGATTATATTCACTAAAACACGAACAAAAATTAGGGCAAAAAGAGGCCTAAAAACAAAATTTCTATAAAATGAAAACACCAGACGAATGTCAAATTTTAATTTCTTTAGGACCCTTAGGAGTAACCCTCTAGAAATGAGAATCTTTAACCACGAGAGAGAAGAGTTGTATCTTGAATTCACACATAATCGTAGGAGAGGAGATTTGTGTCTGAAAAATGAAGAACAAAGAAAACAGTTCGTAGTTGAATATAATTTAGTTTTTGTTTTAATTAATTAATCTTTATTTTAATTTGCTTTTAATTTAATTAATTTTTAAATGAATGAGTCGGAAAAAAATTAGGGCAAGTGTTATGTAAAAAATCAAACGTGGTTTGTTATGTCAACAATGTCAGCGAAAACTGGACGTTTGGATATTTTTGCAACAAATTGAAAACTGGGGCATTTTAGCATCAATTTTTAAAGATCAGGTTAGTACTGCGAAATTGAGTAAGGAATTTATTTTTTATTTAACCCTATTTTGAAAGAAGAAACTTTCTGCCTGTATGGCTTATTTATTCTGCTCAAGCACCATAGCAGGACCAATTCTTATGAAACGAATGGGGCGAGCAAAACTGGGCCTCCAGTGGGATAACAAGATGGAGTCGTCTTAATGATTAACATCGACATCTACGAAACATATTAATGTTGCCGGATGAAACTTTTCTGTCCTTTCTCACTGAAGCGAAGAGCTAAACGTAAATAAAACATTGACATTTTACAAAATTATGAATATTATAATTTAATAATTCAGTTTATTTTAATTATTATGAGTAATTAAATTCTAAATAATAATTTTTAAAACAAAATGTAATGAATTCTTTATTAATATTTGCTAAATGAATATTGTGTAAGAAATTCAAATAAAATTAGTATTTAATTAATTCATAAAATCAATTCTATTAATAATAATAAAAAATATAACTACACTTATATTAATAAGACAAAAAATTTTCTATTTGTAAAAAACCTAAAATCAAAAAATAAAACTTTAAAATTTATAAAAAACAAAAATAAACGTAAACAATATGTAAAATAACAATTACAGTTCATAATGAGATTCACTATCTAAATATTGGTAAATGTTGAAGACTCTATTTTTGCATTCTTTTGATGTTATGTACAATAACCCGAGAGGATGAAAATCAATTTTTTTTTTTTTAAAGGAAGATGATTACCTTTTCAAAGAATTCATTTAATGAGCGTCACTTCAAGATTCAACTTAGGGTTGTACAAGAATTGAGTGTTCTGAATCCAACTTAGAGATCTTATGAAACAGATTTAAAACAAACTTGCATTAACTTTTTGACCAAATTCAGCACGAATTGTATTGTATTATGATTGACTTTAATTTCGTATATTTCTAAATATTTTAAATTGAATCGAAAGAACTAAATTTATGTTATTATATAATTTATTTTAATATTTTAAGTTAATTAATTTTAAACATTTTAAACCTAAATTTATCTATTTGAATTTAAAGTTATTATCTTGTAGTTTTTGACTTTAAAATGTGGATAAATTATATTTCCTTTAAAAGAAATTTTGATTAAGACTAAAAAAGGGGGAAATAATTATTCTAAAAAGTAAAAGGAATATAATTATCTAAAAAAATGGGGATTCTTGCAAAGCATGATATAAGTATTGCAACCTCCTTAAATGGTACATTTCTTCTTCTTTTTTTAACTTTTGAAGACCATTCCTTTTAGTTTAATAATGGACTGATGTAGTTCCACAATATTGCATGGTTTCTATGTTCATCTTACAAGTTTTGTAATCAAATTTTGAGTAAGGACCTCTACATATGCTTCAACTAATCTTCAAATTGTGTTTTATATATCCAGCTCATAGTTGGAAATAACTAATCTCCAAATTGTGTTTTATATATCCAGCTCATGGTTGGAAAAAATGAAAGGTAATTCCTAGTATCTAATATGAAAGTTATTTCCTAGTATCTATCTACCTCAAAGCTTCCTCTTCCTCTTGCAAACAAGTTGTTCTTTAATACTCCTAGAGATCTTCTCCTATAAGTGTTAACTTGATCTTCCTTCCCTGAGCATCTATACTTGTATGATTCTCCTATAAGCGTTAACTTGATCTTCCTTCCCTGAGCATCTATACTTGTATGATCTTAATTCATGAGATAAGCATTTTGTCTGACTTTAGGATTGCAATATCATCTTCTAAGCCTATTTTGAACTAGTTACTATTGGCAATTAAGAAACAATAACTTAATTAGTGGCCCTTGAAAGCAACTAGTATAAGCTTAGTGAATTTGTTAGAGAGATCATCGGGAGAGTATAGTTTTGTTGATAAACATTTAATAGACTATATTTTTTATACTCATATTTAGTGTGTTTTGCTTATTATTTGAGAGTTTTAGGTTTTTTTTAATACTTATTTCGTTTATAGTATGTTTTCAAGTCTCAATTACCTTCATGAATCAAAAATCAAGAAAATTGAAAGAAATTGAAACAGAAAACGAAAGAACTGGAATTATTTTAAAGGTACAAGGTCATTTAAGGGTTGTTTAATTCACTATAAATGTGTAAAGCATTGAAGATGTTGTTTTGCCCATTTGAAGATACTCACCCATGTAAGTTTCATGCACTACCATGTCTTATACCTGTGGAAGCTTCTATGAACATCTAAATTTATGATTATGAAGCATTTTTTAGATACATGGTCACTCACATGATCGAGTGACTAACCGTGTATATGTTAGAAATCGTAAGTATGCACTATAAAAGACAATTATGAATAAAAAATGTAAGGGTAGATATTAAAGTTAAAGTTAAAGGGAAAATTAGAGTTTGAGACATAATTTTGATCCTAGAATGGAGCAAAACATGAATAATACTTCAAAGATCTTATAGAGAACAACTTTCGGTTAAAGTTTCAAGGGATTACATTAGAGAAAAGGGAGATACATATCTTATAAATTCTATTCTTTTTAGTTATCCTTCTAAAAATTTTTCTGTTGATTTGTTTTCTATGTTTATGAACTAAGTTTTTTTAGTACCCATATAGGATGACCCTAAGTTGGGATGGATATTGTGATTTCATCTTTTATTTAATGCAATTCGATATATTGATTCATTATGTTTCAATTACACATTTTTATTTTTGAATTAATATAGTTGGAGTTGCATGCAATCCTACAGATAAGTCAACATAAATCTTTTGATTTAGGGTAAAAAATATTAATGAAATTTATGAATCATATAATGTAATCTTGGGGGTTTAAACTAGAAAGAGCTTTCAGTTAATTAATAGAGTATTAACTTTTAATAGTCTTGTGAAAGATATTAACATAAGATAGGAATTTATATGATCCAACGATCAATAACTGAATTGCATGATAAAGGGTTAATACTTAAGAAATCTTAGGAGGATTCTCTAATGTACTAGTTATTCGATATTGATTAATCTTAGTGTTATTTGTATTTTGTCTTTTTTTTTGTTGAATTTCATTTTAGTTTTAGTTTTAATTAAATCATTATCCTATTTGTTAGATAATAGAAAATAGTTTATTACTAGTGCTTGTGAGATCTATAGAGTAGAGATCAATGTTGTTATAGGGGACTAGAATATTAGAAACACTTAATTTTTACTAATCTTGCCAATATTACTTGCTTATTTCTTTTTACTTTTTGCTTTTGATTGTTAAATTATTTTGTTGACTTTTTAGTTTTTTCACTTCTACAAGTCTTTGGGTAGTTTATGACCCAAGGAAATCCATTACAGTTGGTTGATGAACATCTAGAATTTGAGAGGACAACTCGTAGAAACATTCAAAGGACTTTATTTAAAGAGTTAAAGTTAGATTTACAAATGAATGACTTGAAAGATCAAATTCATACCGAAGGATCATAAACCATGATAGAACAAACAAAGACCAAGTTCGATTACACTAGGCTAGAGTTGAAGGGGACAGAGTCTAGTATTATGAGACCCACTGTTATTGCCAATAATTTTGGGATTAATTGAGTATCATTCAGATGGTGCAACAGTTTGCCTAGTTTGATAAGCTACATGATCAAGAACTTAATTCGCATATAGAAAATTTTTTCAAAAGTTGTCTTACCTTTAAGGTCAATAGTGCTAATGATGATGCAGTAAGATTGATATTATTTCCACTCTTAATCACAGACATGATAATAAATGATTAAATTCTCTACCTCAGTCATCCTTTACTATTTAGGACCAAGTGGTAGACAAATTTCTTTTAAAGTACTTCCTATTAGCTAAGACTGTTAAAATGCGGAATGAAATCTCTTATATTGGTCAGATCAATTTAGAGATTCTATATGACATACGTGAGAGATTCAAAAAGATGTTAAGGAAGTTCTTACATTATGGTTTACCATTATGGATGCAAATTCAGACTTTTTATAATATGCTAAATCAAATAACGAGGCAAATGATAGTTAAAATAGATGGAGTACCTCGAACCAAAAAAATCACAAAAGCAATTCAATACCATATTGAAGATATTGCGATGAATAACTATAAGCAGTGCTCTTTTCGAGAAAAACCTAGTAAGCTAGCGAGAGCATACGATGTAGATGCAACTACGACATTGGCAAACCAAGTTAAAAAGATGGATGTATTGACAATAAATCCTCAACTATTCCAAGTAATAGAGGGTAAGGTGTGTGGGCTAAGACATCCAAGTCAAGACTGTCGAGCAAAAAATCCTAAGCATGGGATTATATGAGAAATTCTTATAGAGCCCAGAATAATCCCTATAACAATACATATAATCTAATATGGAGGAGTCACTTTGTCTAAGGGCCATTAAGGGCAGCCAAGGAACCAACCTCCCCCAAGATTTCTTCAACACCCAACTTAAGAAAAGAAGCCAGACTTTAAAGACCTCATAACCAAATTTCTTTAAACATTAAAGGCAAGATTTTATCCATCGAAGTTTTTTTTAAAATCAAGATATTTTTATACATAAGTTTGAAAATCAAATCGTTCAACTTGTAAAGAAAGTTTTTGAAAGATAATAAGAGAGTTTGCATAGTACCACTAAGACAGATCCTAGAGAAAGTGTGATAACAATCACTTTTAAGTGTGGAAAAGAGTTGCTAGAGGGGAACAAGACTTAAGAAGAGAAAAAGAGTGACACCATGAGTCAAAGAAACTTTGAAGGTGAAGTGTGCCTTCCAAAAGTTAAGGAATTTCGGCCTAGCATCCTTTATCTTACCAAAATGAAGAAAGATCATATGGATGAGGAGTTGGTAAATTCCTAAAAAAATTTTAAACTTCATATTAACTTACTCCTTACTGAGGCTCTTACACAGATGCTAAAGTATTCAAAATTCTTAAAGAAGTTACTAGAAAATAAGAGCAATTTGGAGGAAGTGACTATGATGCTAAATGGAAAATGCTCAACGCTTCTTAAAAGTAAGCTACTAGAGAAGTTTAAAGATCTAAAGAGTTTTACTATCCCTTGTGTTGGGACCCCTCCCTTGCGAGACACGTGTCCGACGTCCTAAGTGACATCTAGACACACATCCCATAAAGGTGGAGTGCCCTCACTAGGGCAATCCTCAACTTGAAATTTCATCTTGACCTCTTCAGTACATTTTGTCCCTTGACTTGTACTTATAGCTTAAATCCCCAACTACTTCTTGATCCTTGATAACCAACTCTTGTTGAATCCCATTAATTAGTGAATTCAGTGATCTACTTCCAACTAAGTAACTCTTCAATCATACTATTTTAACTCCTTCTTTGTATCGTCTATGGTTGGCCCATGATCTGTGCTTCCTTTCGTCTATCTTGTCTATCATATGTCCTTGACTTTCTTATTGTCTTGATTTGACTTCCTATCATTTGTGTTCATTTTTCTGGGTTCTATCCTCTGTCTTTGACTTTCTTATCATCTGTGTTTGACTTCCTATCATCTGTGTTCTATCGTCTGTCTCTCATTTTATGTCCGCTTTTCTATCGTCTGTCTTTCTATCACCTGTGTCATGACGTGTCATCATAGATGATTCCTTGCATTTGTGTTTCTCATTTGCGTCTGCCTTTCATTTGCATCTATATATGACGTCATCACAGTCAATAAACTTCCTCTATATTTTTTCCTTACGTCTGTGTGTGACGTCATCACAGACGATAAACTTCCTCTATATTTTTCTCTTGCGTCTGTGTGACGTCATCATAGACGATAAACTTCGTTTGTGTTTCCTTCTTGCAATCTGCCTTACTTAATGCAGACTTAAATCTTTTCAATCACCCTCATTCATTCCATTCCAAAGACAGATTACACAAAACCAAACGTCAACTACCTCCCATCACCTCAAACTCAATTGATCATCACGTGCAATGCGAACACTCAAAAGTGGTCATAATCATGGGCAGAATACACATATTTTCATTCATCCTCAAACAGAATATAGTTTTACAACGCTTAACTGACATTTCAAGCCATAATACAAAATACAATTGAACTAATAAACTTAAAATGTGGCTAAAGCCTCGAATTCTCAAAAAATTCCTAACTTAAAGGTACAAAAGAAAACATGCAGGCTGGTGTGCTGCCTTGACTCTTGACTTATTCAATTCTCTTGCTCATCACCTGAATCGGACAGAATTGGGAGGGGGTGAGCTTAATGCTCGTGGGCAACAATTTTATAAGAGAGAAACAAGCAAAACCATTTTAAAAAAACTTTTTCATTTACACTTAGAAACCATAATGCTTTCTCATAAAAACACAAACACTTAATCAAACAGTTCATGAGCACTTGTAAATCATACATGCATCAAAATTGTCACCATCATAAACACATAAGCACAACAGAAATGTAACATCCTATCACTTGAATTAGGGTTAAAATGGTGATTATTAGAGATTATTGAGAAATTAGGAAGCATAACTC
>JAOSBN010123947.1:0-32030 GCA_027563595.1 Erythroxylum suave | reverse complement strand
AAAAGTAGTATAGTAATAATACAAAAAATACAAATAAGTGATGCAGGTTAAAAGAGTAAATAAATAAAACTAAAATACATAAATGTATAAAAACAAATAAATAATAATACTAATGATAATAATAATAAATACTTAATAATAATTAAATAAGTAAATAAATAAAATAAAACTAAAGAAGATATGAAACAGGAACCAAAAAAAAATAAAAGAACAATAAAAGGTAGGAAGAAGCTTCTCTATTTGGCTATTCAATAGATGGAGAAAAGATTATTGTTGTCGAGAATGGTGCTGAGCAAACCATGGTGTTGTACAGAATTGCCAAAATCTAAAACAAAAACACAAAGAAACAATAGTTCTAATACCAACATCCCATTTTGTTAACTAATAAGGAGCACAGTGATGGCATCAAAAGACACAAAGTCATAGCAATTGAAGACAGAAAACAATTATGCTATTATACCATAATCCATCCATCTTGCACTTTGCTTACCTCCAATCGCACAAATTGATGGCATCAAAGCAAGACTAGCAAGAAGCACAATAACACTTCCAAATGAGCAGTACATTCACAATCCACAACTCATAATTCTAATACTAGAAGGGCTATGAGGTCACATAACACATCGCAACATGAAATGATGAAAGTTGTTCCACTGTTATGATCAAAATAAAACATAATTGAAGTAATTAGCCCAAATCTAAAACCTAATTGAACAATACTCCCATAGGCAAAATCAAGCAAAAGACAGAATTGAGATTAAGAAAGCAAACTTGGTATGAGAATTATGGAGAAAAAATTTAGCAAAAATCAAGTGAAAATCACTAAAACTATTTGAAAACCAAACCAAACCAAACATACCCAAATTCCCACCTAAGCAGGGTATGGGGAAGGTAAGATGTACGCAGTCATGCCCGCATCTCCGATAGAGATACAGAGACTGTTTCCTTATAGACCCCCGGCTAAGGTAAGATCATTAAACCTATTTGAAATTGAACAAAATTAATTTATGTATAACACTCAAGAAGCTAATTGAAAAACCTACTTAGATATTTCAAACTTATCCATCTATAGAAGATGCATTTGCAAAACCCGTCATTGATACTAAATCTAACTGAGCTTTCCAATTAGCTTCTTTGTCATGATGTACCAAAAAAAAACGATATACCATGTAGAGCAAAGGCTTTCATTTATAACTCCTATTATCATTATTCACAATCAAAATCAACCCCCCCCCCCAGCAAATTATACTGATTACTATCATCACACTAGGGAAATAGACGACTTTTGAACCACCATAAACATAACAGGACCATTAAACTCGTCATATTAACTCTACGACACTTAAAAAACCCACAAAAATTAAGACCCCATGTTCCCTGAAAGACTAGAAAACCCGAATAGGATGACAAATATAAATAAACATGAGATGAATAATCTAGACAGCTCCTGCGCATGTTTAAGTTACAAACATTCTCAAACTATGGGTCAAACCAGAAAGCTATCACATTTTAAGATATTTACAACCTAGAAAACCTAACAACTTAATGCCATTCAAGCAAATCACACTATCAACAAAACATGATCTTAAAATTCTCGAACCAATAAAAATAGTAGAAAACGACAAAAAGAAAAATTCTTGAACCAATAAAAACAGTAGAAAAAGACAAAAAGATCAAATATTTCCAGTATAATCACCACGTAAGATGATTGAAACGACCAGTCCCCGCCACACATCAAAATCCAAAATAATGAAATTATTAAGGATCCCTACTTTCACTAACACTAATTGAGTCACCTAACTGAAAACCTAGAATCCACATGACCCCATTGACTAGAAAAATGAAAAGAAAAAAACATATCTTTTGCGACGGCAACCCCGTTTTGGACCCTAGCCCTCAAGCTTAGCGACAGGACACCCACACCAAGCCCTAATGAAATTTAAATATCAATCCTAAACTCGACAAGCATTATAAACTGACCTACTCTTTACCTCTTAATTGACCTAACTAGCCTAAAAAATTCTCAAAACTATAAGGTCTTGTTTGATTGTTGGCTGATCAGTTAAAAAATAACTGATTGACCCAAATCAGCTGGTTGATTTCATAAAAAAATTGTTTAAGTTATTTGGTTATCAGTTGGTTGAATTGGATAATTAACCCAATCAATTGATTTTGAAGAAGCTCCCTTGTAGGAGCGTTTTAACATAAGCAGCTGATTGTTTTTAATGTCGATTTTGCCCTCTTCTTTTCTCCAGAGTCTTCTTCCTTTCTTGGCTCATCTCTCTGTTCGTGTCCACTCCTTAACAGATGTTACTGATACCAGCAGAAAGCATCGAATACAAGCAGAGGTTAAACAGCTCGAGCAAGAAGCTAGATTCTTAGAGGTAAGTTCTTCTCTTCAGTTTCTCTTTTCTGTTCTATCCTTGAGTTTCTCTTCTGGGTTTCTTCGAGAGTTAATAGGACAACGTGTTCTTTCCTACTTCTTTTTGTTTGATTATGGTGGTATGGGATAAGTGTGAGGAAGTTTTGTGTTAGTAAGGGTATCTCTGAAGGAGTTTGCAAGTGGAAGAGAGGAAACGAGGAAAAGTTTGGCTTTTAAATATGTTGCCCTGAAAGTAAAGGGAGTTCAAATGAAAAGTGTGTTTTTCTGAATTCTGTATAAATTGATGGTTATTTGTGACTTTCAAGGAGCTATTAAATTATTGTTGCCGAGTATTAAAGAGTTTAAATGTAAGTGTTCACTGTCAAAGAAATTTCTTTTAAGTTTTATTCAATAGTGTTGAGTTTTCCTTCTTGTTCTTAGGCCTCTCCGTGTCTGGGGGTTAGCTAGATCTAGGAAATGGATAGCGAGAGTTCATCAATTATTATCTTTGTTACTTCGCAAGCAATTCTCTATATTTCTTTATGTTTATTGTTTCTATGGACGTGGGATTCGGTAAGCTCTTTCTGGTTCTCTAGCAGTCTCAAGAAGCTTTCCTTATTCTTTATCTATGACTACATGTAGGTTTAGGACATTTAGTTTGCATCTTTAAAATTGACAGCTATCATTTCTTTACATTATGGATTTAGTTTATTTTCCTTTCCCCAGGATTATCTAAGCTAACAGGTCTAGTTTTTTATTGTTTTCCATTTAAAGATGCTTCGAGATTTCTGTCTTTCTCTATTATATGAAGGTTTTGCCTCATACTTTTTACAATTGGTTTCTGTTTGATTTCATTTGCTCAATATTGATTCAATGCTCTTCTTGGGGTGATTCTAGAAAATTGACTTAAATAGACTTCATTGGGTAGTTACTCTTAGCTAATTTGCTACTGTCTCATGTAATTGGTTTTATAGGTCTCTTTTAATGAAGGAGTTGGTAGCTTGGTTCTTGATACAATCGGTCATGCCTTTAGCTAGAAGTATCACAATAGGGTCATTCAATTAAGAATAATAGCCCCAACCAAAATCACACATAACAGTAGTAATCTTGCTTCAGGTGCTTCATATAATGCACATGAAGCAAGAGGCTGGCATGGCTATGTACTTTTCAGTGCATAATAAGTTGGTCAAATATCTGTTATTTGGGAGCAATGCATTATTCATACTTTATGATACCTAAATCTCCAAAATGAGTTGGAATCTGGAGTGATCAATGTCCTCTGATTAGCCTTGATCTAAACGTTTATGAAGATAACTCCTCTTCTTTTTCCTTTCTTCAAGTGCAGCATGAAGCTGGCCATTTCCTAATTGCCTACTTGATAGGCATTCTGTTAGTAGTGTGCCTTAGGCCAATGGTCATAAGTGATTTTTTATACTGACATTCTGACTTGTTATTTATATATTATAAGGTAATCTTTTATATATGCATGCATATTGTTTATGTGATCTGATTTACATTCCATGAATAGTATTAGGCTTATGTCATCAAATATGTGACTTGATAGTAAAACCATAAGCATTGTAATATTATTCTAAACTGTCCCTGGTCGATCTTATTGGTGGAACAATAGTGAATTAAGGCTAATATGTGTTCTGATTGATGATCACGTTTTACTGATCATGGATATGAGTTATCAAATCAGACACATAGATATATGTTAGAGAACATATATTGAACCGACTCATAAAGAGAACACTACTGGATTTCATGTCATTAGTGGTTCTCAATATGGCTTAACTTTAGTCCTATGACCTGAAGTCATCATGGTTTCCTATATGAGGAATTCAGTGTTTTGACATTAGACTTAGTTATCTTTAATCAAATAACAATTAGTCTTATGTTGGACATTAAATAATCATGCAAAGATATGTGAATGACATAGATGGAATTTGTACCTCTCTTAAATGAGAGAGATATCATTTGGGCCTCTTGACAAGTTTGACTGAAGAAATGCATGGTCGTGCTCAAATGAATTGATGATGAGTCATCAACATCATTTGTTATAGTCAATCAACTTGGGAATCAAGAAACTATGATTAATCAAAGGTTGACATGTATCATGCCTTATGATTAATTTTGATATCGTGTTACAAAGGGATTGAGTTTATAACCATGGTTACAGGTTAAATCGGATTACCCGATCATCATTTGATTTGGGTAGGGATAATATCTTACTAGAGGCCACTTATGACTTATGGGCCTTGAAGTGTGATCAAGCCTATTGCCAACATCAAATGAGCCTACAAGGTCGCACACAAAGAGTGATGTGATGTGGGCTTATTCTCTTGGGCCTAATTTATTGGGCACTGAATAAATATATGTGGATATATTTATTAGGTTAGATTGAATTAAGTTGTCAGGCTTTTATTATATGAGATATAATATAGGTCGAAATTTGTTGGGTTTCCATAATCATAATGGGTTTAGGATTAGGGTTTCTCTATAAATAGAGGGATTATGTCTTATTAGAAGACATACGAAAACCCTAGCCACTCGACACTTTTCCCGAGAGAAAAACAATGAGGTGTTCTAAAGTGTTTCAGAACGTGCTAGCACACATTTGCCACTGCCCAGATCGTTTATCCTTGTGTGGATACTAGTAGAGGACATTAGTGAGGTGCAGCATCAAGATATCTGGAAAGATATGTAATCCGCGTGCTACAAGAGGTAATTCCGCTTACTTCTTGTTGTGAAATTTTGATTTACCAAGGCACAAGACCAAAATTTTATGGTCCATTCCGCTGCGTAATATGATTCACGAACTATAGGTGATCCAACACATTCTTCCAAAGGGCTACACGTTAATCAGTTTGGATGCTCTAAAAAAGGAAGGATCTCTGAACGTTCAAACTGGGACTGCTTTTGTTGATATCGAGTTTCTTGAAGTAGTAGGCTTTTAAAATCTATCTAAGTTATATTTTGTTATTTTAAGCTGCTCCACATTCAATACTTTGCTTTGCTGTTTTATATGATTGGGTTGGTTTTGCTTATAGCAGTCAAGTATAACAGTAGTTGGTATTATTGATACTTGGACTTTCTGTGGCAATTGCATAAGAAAATTTCAAGGAATCTAGATAATTTATATCTTGGAGCCAGGAGCTCTTTCTGTTCCTATAAATGAATTTCTTTTACTGCATGACCAAGTCTAGAGAAGTTCTATACTTGATGTTTTGATGACCTGTTTAACAAACCCATCAAAGCCTGAAAAATTGAGAGTATATATGTAAATGTGCACCAAGATTGCAAATTCAGGCCACAAACAAATGGGGAAAAAGAGCTTTCTTATGCCTGGTATAGTATTTATTCATCATTTGCTGCTTCATGCCAAAGTCAGTAACTAACTAGCAAAAATATAGACTATGCGAATATTTGTAAAGTTTAGTTTAGGCTTGAAAGGGCAAAGGACCTCAGGTGGGGAGTAACAAAGTTTGTGATGTTTCACACACGTGTTTCATCATTAATTAGAGTGCAAAAATTTTATATGATATAGCATAATCTTATTCATATGTATGTAAGATTATGCTATATCAAAATTTGGATTGCATTTGTCTTGAATTTTCTTAAAATTAGATCTCTTAAATTTGAAAAAGATATTTACCTTTATATGTTTAATCTTGTATGATCAAATGCAATTTTATATGAGGTGATTGACAATCTTCATTATAAATTTCTATCTAACAAATCCATAAAAAGTAAGCAACTTTTAAATTGGAAATTAAATAATTAAAAAATACAATTAAGCGATTTTTGAATTGATCAAAATATAAATTATAAAGTTTCAAATTAAGTAAATCATCCATCTAAATTTAAAAAAAATAGGCAAATGGCAATATGATAAATAAGTATAATTTAATTTAAAATAAAATGATGTTTTAGGATCATTTTTAACATATAAATAAATAATGTGATTGGTTAAAATATTTTAATAAAAATTTTGTTAAATTTTTATTATTATTATTATATGTTCTTTGTTATTAGAGTTATAAACTTAATTTTTTAAAATTAAATATATAAAATCTAAATTCTTATAAGAATATTCATCAAAACATTAAAATATATAATATACATATCATTATAATTTTTTTAATGTTATATCCTCATAAATCATTTTATATATAAATAGCGAATACTAAACAACTAATTTTACCAAATATCTCTAAGAAATAGTTGATACAATCTATTTATTAAATTAGCTTATACAATCAGATATCTATTAACAACTCCTAAAATTAGCTAACAACTAATTTTACCAAATATCTCTAACAAATAATTGATACAATCTACTTATTAAATTAGCTTATATAATCAGATATCTATTAACAACTCCTAAAATTAAATTGGCTGATTGTCAATCGGGGAAGAAAAAAGAAAAATGAGAAAGTAGCGGAAAGAGAACCAAACGCGAAAAAACCCTTTTTTGTTGGTCGGGCGTTGAACTCTTTCGCAGTCGCCGATGTTGAGGGGACGCAAAACCAGGTGAATTCATTCTAGGCCACTTAAAACGGCGGAATGTCCCCAAGAAGGCCTCGAAAGGTCTCATAATAAACAACTGCCTTTTATGTTTCTCTGCTCTCTTTGTCTTCTTCTTTATTATTTGTTGGTTTTCTTGTGATCTCCATTTATTCTCTCATCTTTCTTCTCCGTGAACTTTTTGCGTTGGGTTTCTGCAGGTGGGTAAGAAACGCATTGATGCTGCACTTGACTCTCTTCGTACAATGGGCTTTTCCGACTCGTTGGTTCGCAGAACTATCAGAAACCTCCTCAAGGTCTTCCCTTTTAACTTTTGTCTTGGTGATTCAAAACCTGGGGAAAAAAGGCCTATAGGAATAAATTTCATAGCTTTCTATCATGATGGAGGTGTTAGACATACTAATGTTGAAATTTCGCAAAAGAGAAGAAATTAACTTGTGTTCTTGCCTTTTCTTCGCCCCTGAACCCACCTCCAACATTTCGTGTTTTAGCTGACTCTGTATTGCTTCAGTTAATTATTCTGAAGTAGTGCTTTTTCTTTCTGTTTTAAGGCGTATGGTGGGGATGCAGGATGGACCTTTATTGAGGAAGGGTCTTACAAACTTGTGGTCGACACCATTCTTGAGGAGGTAGAGAAATCAGAGAGTGCAGTGGATGCTCCTAAGGTGATTTTTTCCCTTTATTTATATGTTTCCGTCCCTTCCTCTAATCAAACTTGGAAATGAATAAAGTTACATTTTTGACTTTTTTTTATCCCGCAGAAATGTTGAAATAAAATTTGTAATGCATTACAGATTATATTTCATTAAACAACGGTTGCTTCTATTTCTACCACTAGGATGATCCGCTGGTAAATGTCTAATAAAAATGTACTCTGGTTTATGATTTAAATTCAAGAACTGGTGTGTTTTTGGCGTTGAAGAGCTCTGTGACTACAGAAAATGGTTTTGATTAAGCAAATAATATGCCTTGGTGTTTCATTGTATCTTCGTAAGGTTAAATTGTTAGGCTGCATTGGCGACGAGCTTACTATATATATAGACACCATCGATAACAATTAAGTAAAAATTTCACTGACACGCAAGGTCTGAAAAGGTCTAATAGTATGCAGTTTTATTCCTAACTAGTGGAGAGACTATTTTTAAATGACTTATATATATATATATTAATGAGCCATATTGCATTACATTGGATGAGTGAATTCAAGGCTAGTGAGTTGATCATTCAGTTGACTTCAATTTAATTTTATTATTGGAATCCTGTCATATATGTGTCTGGAAGTATAACAACTTGCACCATGAGCTCGGAGACAGTTCAACTTGTTCTCTGAAGCGTGAGAAGCTAGCAGTTCATGTCGACACCCCACAAATTCCCTCTGTGAGAGCCCACTACACATGCACAAATTCTGCTGAAACGATGAAACTTGTTTCATGCAATTTGGAAGAGCAAACATCTGATACCAAGCTTGAAGGAGATCTGCCCTCTACAGAATTCCCCTTCGCAGGAATTGAGTCTCGCCAGTTAGGCTCCAGTGCGGCAGAGGATCCACGTCCATTTCAAGGACGTAGGCCTTGTTATGGGTGGCTTGGCAGTGATGACGAGGAGGAGCCAGATCTTGTGTATCTGAGACCACTTAGTTAATCTCCTCTGTACAGGTTCTTGGAAAAACTCCTTTGTCTCCACGTACGAAGATGAACAATCAAATGAAAGCTGAGAAATGAACTTTATAGTTATACTGTATAAAGTTTTGAGTATCTGAATGGCAACGGTAGGCTAGTGATGCTGACGCTGGTAGTGGTCTTTGCGGATCAACAGACAAATGGATATGATATTAAGATTCCAGGAGAGGACTGCACCATTTCTTTTCACCAATAAACGATATGCCCCAAGGGATTTACCGTCCAATTTCTTAGCTTTCTCTTTGCAAAGTGCCAAGTAAAAATGTTGTTTCCTGGAGTCAAATAGCATGCATCAAAGTTATGCTTTTTCCTTGTTTTCTCCTTGCGATTTCTTTTCTTTTGACATTGCGTCATTCATTAAAATTATTTCGTCTGCCTAGTAGCACCTCTTAAACCTCTTTCCCATGGTAATAAACTTCTCCAGGAAGTAAAGGAACCTTAGTTTATATGAAATTGAAGGTTAAGCACTTGGAGAACTCATGGGTCCAACAAAGTTGATTGATCATTATTTTGCCAAAGCACCCACTGTACTATTTCCCAGCCTAGGGATGTAAGAAGTTAAGACAAAGCGAATACAAGCGCTGGATTTCATTCACCACAGTATCGACATTAGCAAACGGTTGTTATTTCTTTAAATTGCCGCGTCATTCTCCATAATTACATTGTTGAAGTTGAGATTAGTTGCATACTTCAGTCCCTCACTCACTCGAATGGAGACAAAGCAAATAGCTTTCACCATATAACATTGAAAGAAAATATGCAAACCCATCCCAAATTCCTTGCTAAATAAAAACCAAAACGCGGGGGGTTTAAACCAAAGGTTATCCCTTGAAGGTAAAGAGTAGATTTTAGGCCTAAAGTAAGGTTTGTGTTCGCATGGTATCAAAGCGGTTCCATGATTATATGAATTTGAATGAATATTTTTAAGTATCTTTACAAAGGAAACAAAGAAATTTATGTATTTTAGTTTGTATAAACTGAATATTTGTTGTTGGATTGACTTTATATGAGTTTTGCATGAAAAAAAAGGAGAAAAAATAGACTTAGGGGCGATTTTCCAATAAAATTTGCCAAATCTAGTGAAAAATCACCGAAAGATTATCAAAGATTGCCTTTTTTCTGGCCATTAAAGGGAGACATGATGAAGTATGCAAGAGCTCTCGAGATATAGTTAAAATCTAACATGTGGATATACACTCGTTGGACAACCAACACGGGCAACTTGTGTGCGTTAAAAGCATGTCAGTATGTGAGACGCACGCATCTAAGACGTGTGAGCGTGTCTATGCATCTCATGAGTGTTTTTCATGGACGCATTTGTGCACATTTGGTATATGGAACGCACTTGTCATTAAGGTTTATACGAGTTTATGTGCGTTTGATGCATGATCTGCAAACGCCTCATGCATCTAGCGTCACATGAGGCTAAGCACATGTAAAGAACATAAAGAAAACTCGAAATTTCAAATATTCACAAAATAGTTCATCAAGTTAATTTGGGTTAGGTTTTGGGGCCAGTGAATTTTCTGAAGTAATGTTTTAATTTTTCTAGATTTATTACATTAGTAATAAATAAGGTTTAACTTCAAAAAATCAATTAAGGTTATCAAAGTCGTAATTGAGTAAATTTTTATGCATTTAACTTGAAATAATGGAAATACATGTGGTTTTAGTATCTCATTTGATGTATTTATTGTTCGGTATAATATGGTAATTACTCTGGTTGAGATTTCTTTGTGATAAATTATCAAATAAAGTTTGTTGATAATGTTTTTAGTACTAATATGTGACAATGATATTGTACATAAGGATTTTGCATTTATGGGTAGTAAGTTGTCATATATTTTATGCCTATACAAATGAATGTGAAGATAACGTATAGTGTATACCTTGTATTTGCAGAATACTTTGAGTACTAATAAGAATGTCGTCACCATGATAGCCTTTTATGTTACTATTTAGATTTTTTTACTTGTATGTTGGGGTATGCCTCTAGTCTCATATTTGGTTATTCTACTTATAGGTGTTGGCCTTATATGAGATTTTGCGATATGCATAAAAGCATTTAGTTGAGCACAACCATTGCTTTAAGTGATCTATTTACCCACTTGTGCTAGAATCATAAAGGTTGATGGTGTTTACTCTTATCACTTTTATGTAAAGGTCTTATCTGCATGTATTATGCATTCAGCTTACAACTGTTTTATGATATGTGTGATAAGATGCTCAATACATATATTATTTTATCACTTTGAGTATTGTTGTTGTCCTACATCTGTGATGATAATTTACATTATCAACATTGTACTTACCTTTTCTGTAAACAATAGCAGTGTCACCATTGAAACCCTTACTGGTTTTAACTTCACAAAATGGAAGCAAGATGTAGAGTCTGCTTTAAAAATGGCAGATATCAATATGGCCATGATCAAGAAAAGACCGACAGCATCTACATCCATTAATTCAGAAGCTAAGAGAGTAGCTTATGTAGCATGGGAATGGTTAAATATGATCTGTTATTTGACCATAAAAAGAAGACCATCTGATGAGTGGATTTCTAAAGACAAATATAACAAGATATTTCCTCAATAATGTCTTACAAAGGTATAAGGTATCCTCTAATGCTAAAATAGGTACCTTATTAAAGGAAATATACTCTATGAGATATGATCGAGCAGAGGAAGTAAGGGATACATTTAGGATTGTGCATCTCAAACCAAGTTAAAGGCATTAAACATTTATATTTTGATGCTTGTATTATACACCAAGCTCTGAATACTCTTCCATCATAGTTTGATGTTTTGGTTACCACATATAATTCTTAGGATGAAGTTTGGGATATAAATTAATTGATTACCCAATGTGTTACTGAAGAAGAGAAGCTGAAAAATATAACTTATATAACCTTAATAGCAACCAAGGAAAGGCAAAGGTGAAGCGTTAGAAGTTTAAAGGTAAGAAATCTAAACTTCCTCCATATAAAGATATAAGTCAATCCAGCATAATTTGGGGTCAAGTTAGTATGAGTATACGATGTTTCTTCTATAAAAAAGAAAGGATATAGGAAACTGGGATGTTATAAATACAAAACCTAAAAAGAAAGGCATGAATTATCAGGTAACTCCTCGGCTTCTATGATACATGAAGCTAACGTTATTGTAGCCATATCAAGTTCTTGGTGACTAGATAGTGGAGCTTTTAATCATATTGTTTCCATAATGCATAGATTCATGATAAAGAGAAATCCAAATAAAGAAGAGGAAAAATGATGGTAAGAAATAATGAAGCAGTAGAAGCAGTCTCTGTAGAAGATGTGTGTTTGAACTTAGATATAGTGTTCCAACTTATTTTGTATGACACAATTTATATATCATGTTTTAGACAAAATTTGATTTCTGTATCTGTTTTGAAAAAAAAAAAGAATATTACTATTATATTTGAAAATTTAGTTGTAAAATTATCTTTTAATGCAAAACATATTAGTATGACCTTCTTATTATATGGTTTATATAAAATGTGTTTTGCCCCTGATGAGATATATGTTTCTTTATATATTACTGAATAGGTTACTATAAAAAGACCCTTGATAAAAGAAAAGTCATACATATTGTGACATAAAAGATTAATACACATTTTCAGAGTAGGGTTAAGATATTAATAAAGGATAACATTCTTCCAGTTATATATTATGATGATATAGAAATATGTGTTCATTGTTATAGGCATAAGTTGACCAAAATAAAGAAAAAGAGGGTAACTTATGCTTCTGGCTTATTAGAACTCATATATACTAGTATCTGTACCCGATACGAGATATTTTTTAATATTTATTAATGACTATTCATGTTATGGATATGTGTTATTGCTTAAAGAAAACCATAAATTTTTTTATAAATTCAAAATCTTTAAGACTGAAGTTAAGAACCAATTAAGAAAGTTAATTAAGATTGTCAGATATGAATGTGGAGGTGAATATTATGGTAGATATGGAGTTTCAGGATAAGAAAATGTCTAGTTTCCAATTATTTAGAATCATTTGGCATAGTGGCTCAGTTCACTAGGTAGTCCTAAGAAAAATGGTGTGACTAAAAGGTAAAATTGCACATTAAAAGACATGATGAGATCAATGCAAAGTAGGACTAATTTACCTAGTTACCATTGGGGTGAAGCCATAAAGATTGCATTGTACATACTTAATAGAGTCTTAAGCAATCAGCTTCAAAGATGCCTCTTAAAATTTGTAAATGGTGGATGCCTAGTTTCACCCATCTTCACGTATTGGGTTGCCTTGTTGAGTCATATTTGTATATTTTATATAAAAATAAATTGCATCCTCACTCTGGTCGTTAATTTGTTGTATATCTTAACCACTTTAAAGGCTAAATATTTTACTGTAATGATTAGTGATCTAAAATAGTGGAATCAAAAGCAATTAAGATTCTTAAGATATATGTACATACCAAACCAATTCAATTAAGGAGATCTACTAGAGTGAGAAGACCTACTATATCATCTGATTACACAGTTTATCTAGGTGAATATGACTACGATATTAGATATATAGTGGATCTAGTTACTTTTATAGAAGTTATTCTTAGACCTCATGTAGATTTTTGGTAAGATACAAAAGGGATGAGATGCAATTCTTAAAGCCTAATAAGGTATAGAAGCTTGTGGATATGACTCATAATTGTAAACTTGTCAATTGTAAATGGATTTTTAAGACCAAAAAGGACTCTTAGGGTAAAGTTGAGTGGTTTAAAGCTAGTGGTTTTTAAAGGGTTCACTCAGAAAGGAGGAATTGACTTTAATGTTACGTTTTCTCTTGTATTTTCTAATGATACATTTAGAGTGATTATGACAATAGTAGCTTATTATGATGTGAAGTTACATTAGATGGATGTCAAAACCACTTTCTTGAATGAAGACCTTTATGAAGAGGTCTATATGGAACAACCTGAAGGATTTTAGGATCAAGATAAAGATGACATGGTTTGTAAATTGAGAAAATCCATACACATTTTAAAATAAGCTTATAAATAGTGATACCTAAAGTTTGATGAGATTGTTACCTCATTTGATTTCGTGCAAAATAAAGTTAAAAGATGTTTGTATTACAAGATAAGAGAGAGTAAGGTTATTTATCTAAGTTTATATGTGGATGATATCTTGCTTGCATCAAATGACTTGACCATGACGTATAACGTTAAGCAACTTTTAGGCAAGCATTTTGACATGAAAGAGCATGATGAAGCATCTTTTGTCCTAGATATTCAAATTCATCGAGACAGATATTAAAACTTGTTAAGCCTCTCATAAAGAACATATATTGAGTAAACATTGCAAAGGCTTAATATGGTTGACTGTAAACTTATTATAGCAGTTATCTCTTATGGTGAGATATTATCTTTGGCTCAATGTCCAAAGAATGATACGAAAAGAGTGACTATGAAGATCATTCCTTATTTTAGTGCAATTGGTAGCTTGATATATGCCTATATATGCACTAGACTAGACATAACATTTACTGTTGGATTGTTGGGTAGATATCTAGTTAACTTAGAAATAAACTACTAGAATGCAATCAAATGGGTTTTGATATATCTAAAGGGAACTAAGGATTATATGCTAACATTTAGGAAAGTTGACAATCTTCACCTGATTGATTATACGAACTCATATTTTTCTATATATCTAGATGAAACGAAGTCCACATCACAATACATTTTCATATTGGAAAATGGTGTTGTATTGTGTAAAAGTGCTAAAAAAATACTAATAACTTCGTCGACTATGCATGCAAAGTTTATAACATGCTATAGGATACTTCATAGGCAGTTTAGTTCAAAAAATTGATTTTGAGTTTTTTATAGTTGATTTAGTATTTATACCAATT
Organism: Erythroxylum suave; assembly: GCA_027563595.1. Taxonomy (NCBI): domain Eukaryota; kingdom Viridiplantae; phylum Streptophyta; class Magnoliopsida; order Malpighiales; family Erythroxylaceae; genus Erythroxylum; species Erythroxylum suave. The sequence continues at coordinate 17,563 of JAOSBN010123947.1, read as the reverse complement.
TAGTTGTATTGTGATAATCTCTCTAACGTATTGTTTAGTAAAAACAATAAAAATATCACAAGGTCTAAAGATTTGGAGGTCAAACATTTGATCATAAAAGAATTAGTAAAAAAAGTTAGCAGAGCATATAGAGACTGCGTACATGATAACTGATCCACCAACTAAAGAACTACGCCCAATCAATTTTGTGAAATATGTATACAGTATGGGCTTGTTAAAGTCCTTAAACACTATTAGCTAGGGATCATTCTATTTAGCTCCGAGTACAGTTGTTTTATTTTTCATATTTTATAATTGTACATTTTATACGTATATTGATGATCATCATTTTATGCTCAGTTATTCAGTTTATGGTACATTGTTATAATATAGGTGAAAGTCTTAAAATTTATATCGATCTTAAGCATTTTAAAGGTCATTAGGCATATATATAGATTGAGTTTGAACTTATATCTTTATAACACATACAAATACACATATAAATTCATGAATTTGACAAGACATAGGGAATATAAGTGTTTAATCATATGAAGTTTTTGTCTAATGCAATTTAGTTGTAAGCAAGAGAAAATAAAAATTTCTAATGTAGTTTAGCATAAACTTTAGAGAAATTGAGACCGACAAATAAAACAATGACACATTTCATATTACACAAGTGTCTTTGTAGTTTGTTACACTCTATTTTCTCATTTATATCAGTAAGGAATTAGATATATATGATTCTATTAGATCCATGTCATACAATGACATATGCACTTGATAATTTTAGGTATTAAAAGCCTTACGGTATTGAATAGTGAACTTTCATTATCTTTAAAGTAACTATTTTATTTTGGTCAACCATTACATTTATTTCTTAGCTACTTTTATTATTTTCATTTTCATTACAACTATTGTAATTAATATTATCCAAAAGAGAGCATGTTATAATTAAAATGCTTGTTGGACAATTATTAATTACAAGTTTTTATAAGTTAAATTTGATTTTGATTAAAGATAATAAATGCCCAATAAAGGATCTGGTTAGCTAGGTCTAAAGTCCATTAAGGAAAATTGACCCTTATTAGTGGTTACATGTGATATCTCATATCAGTTAGAGAGGAGAACGAAGTACACCTTATAAGGGTATAGAAACCTCTGCCCTATAGACATGTTTTCCCAGTTGGACCGGGAAGAGCAAAATCGTGAGGGTTTAGGCTAGGTCCAAAACCCAAAGTGGACAATATCTGTGGGCGGGTGGTTTGGGTTGCTACAAGTGGTATCAAGGCCGGTACCTAGATAGGTATGCCAATGAGGACGTTGGGCCTCCAGGTGGTGGATAGTGTGAGATCCCATATCGGCTAGAGAGGAGAACGAAGTACGCCTTATAAGGGTGGAAACCACTCCTCTATAGATGCGTTTTCCCAACCTAGAGCAAAACTGTGAGGGTTTGGGCTGTACCCAAAGCCTAAAGTGGACAATATCTGTAGTCAGGTAGTTTGGGTTATTACATTACAGATTTACTTATTGGGCTTATCAAGAGGGTCTAATAAGATTTCTATAAATAACTTCCAAGGTCTTCTATAGTATGTTGATAGAAGTTTATGAACGTAAAGTTACTTTGACACATTAGGAGGTTCATACATTCATAAAGGTACAAAAAGACGATAAAAACATGAAGGAAGTTGTAGAAGCTTGTTTATACATTAAAAAGCTTATTCAAAATATACAAGAGCTTATTTGAGCAGCTGTAATGCTTGTTAATCGAGTTATGGATAGCAAAACAAGTATTTTTTCTACATTATCTACGTTTTTATGGTAAATCTTGGGCCTAAGGTTCATATTAAGTTTTACACTTTTCAGTATTTGCAATCCTTAAATACGATAGATTGTCACAGAGTCACCAACCTTACCATAAAGGCTCCTACTCAGATGGCTAGTTTAAATGAGATAGACCTTTTAAGATGCACAAAGGTGGTTTACTTGTGAATAATGAGGCATTGAGTTCTCCTGAGGTATTGACAAAGCTTGAGTACATTGAGTGAGTTTTGTCTTGGGTTAAAGAGAGTTCAAGATGTAAGGCTAAAACTAACTACAGATTATACAGGTTTCAAGTTAGGGAAATTTGTTTAGTTGATGCTTGACTAATTGATGGAAGCATCAGGAATATAAGGACACTCAAAGTACCAAGCTTTGTTTCATATAATCCTATACCTACTATAACATAGACAAAAATCCATATAGAAAAGTTACATTAAAAAGAATAAATTAGATTTTACATTGCATAATTCATTTATACTATTTTCTTATTTTTAATATTTATTTTTATCTTATTTAAAGCATTTAACGATACTATAAATATCGTACCAATATTGATACCAGATTTAATTACGGTACTGTATGATATTAGTACTAATCAATATCAGATACCATTTTAGAAAATTTGTCATAGTTACATAATAGTCTTTAAATTTTTAAAAATAAAAAATAATCTTTCAATATATTATGTTATATAATTTTTAATTTTACATTAAATCTAATTACATCATTTTTCTTGTACCTTATATTTTTCTTTGGTAATGCACAATTGCATATTACAAAAAATAACTTTACAGTAAAAATTTTAAAATTTAGTATACTCTCATAATTATAAATTATAACCTATAGCAATCATGGGTACATTGTACCACCAAATGATCAATCACTTACAGAATCATGTTGTAGATCTTAATTTTTCAAATTCCACTTCTAATGCCCTATATTTGGTAACAAATCGAGCTCATAACTAGATTACTATCATATAGATCCCGAAACAATGGCTACTGATGGAACTTGAAAAGTTGAAGCTAGTAGAATGGATCGTTAGCTATCAAAAGATGTTCCATTCCCAGACATTCTTTCCGTACAACTACTCTTACTCTCTAGATACTAAGTCCCATTGAAGATCTATGATTTATATGAAAGTATAATTATCTAAGTATTATAATTTATTTTATAAAATTGCAAATGACCAAATCACCTTGGTGCTATAATTTTTATCTCAAATTTACACACAATTCCTAAAATAAAATACCCAAAAAATTACTAAAATGCAAAGTTAAATGCCCTACATTAAACATGCTTTAAAAGTTAAAACACCAAAACTATATCTTAAAATCAAAGGTCTAAAACATCCATTCACAATTTCACACTCCATCTGGTCGTCGGACCACCTCCAAAGACTATCTATTCACAGTCATGTACTCCATCCACTCACACTTTCATTGTCCATACTCCATGCACAAGTAACAATCTCATAGTTATATAAAGACGGAGTTGAGTCACTGGGCAGCTGATGGCAACAGTGAAGACAAGGAGCAACGATCGACCTAGTGGTGCTGGCGGTAACGAGTACAAGGGTAGCAGATCTAGAGGCAACTTTGAAAGAGACGCAATCTGGTGTAGGAGATGCGATCGGTGGATGCGAGCGTCGACTTTGAAGGAAATGTGGATATGATCTGTAACCCCTAGGGTTCAGTGAAAATAAATAAAGTTGATATTTAAAATTTTGAAAAAATCAATAAGGTAAGAAATAGTGTAAAATTGTCATCAGATTTTGAATATAAAATATTAGTTTTTAAACTTTTCATTAGTGTCATATAAATTGTACATTTTTTGTTCTAAATATAATCTAATTAAGATCATATTTCTAAAATTAATAAAAATCTCATTTAAGCTCTCGGGTCTCAGGAGCTCTTACCAAATAAGATTTTGCTATCAATTGGTTTATATGCTTTACGCTTAAATGTCCAATATAGATTCAAACGTAAAATAAAGTTAAAAATAATTATTTTCTTATTTTTCTTATGTTGTTTATTATTAAACAAACGCTTGAAAAAAAAAGAAATGAATTCACTCAATAAAACATACAATTAAGAGGTAGGATAAAATTAATATAAAATTCAAATCCAATCCTACTACCAACTCACTAATTCCTATTCTTTCTCTACTTTTAAATCAAAGTCAAAATCAATTCAAAGTTTTTTTTAAAATACTTGGGGGACCTATTAATAGGTCAAATACAAAATTACCCCTATAGGGTCAAAATGAGAGACTGCCGGTAGGTTCGGGGTCCATAAAGGATTCTTGCCTTTCTCGGATTCGCAACTGGAAAGTGCCGTCGCGTGGATGCGGGGAAATCAATTCAAAGTTCTAAGTACCAATAACAAGTCCCAGGCACTTTATTTAGTTCTTTTTCATTTTAATTTCAAGTTCTAATACTCAGTTTTGAAAATTTTACTTTAATTTTCAACTCTTAAAACTCAACTTTTAGCTAAATCTTAAGACAAAACTATGAAAACTCAATTTTCAATTCAAACTTAAAGATTCAATTTTTCAATTCAACTCTAGTCATCCAATTTCAATTCCAAGTCTTAAGACTTAACTTTAGATATATCAATTTCAATTTAAGTCTTAAGATATAAGTATTGACATTTTTTTAACCTTTAAAGTTCATTCTAAACATTTCATTTTAATTTCAAGTCTTAAAATATCACTCTAGACATTTTATCCATTTCAAAGTTTATGACTCAATTTTTATTTTTTTAATTTCGAGATTTAAATCCATTCTAATTTTTTCTATTTTAAATCCCAAGATTTTCTTTAAGCATTCTATTTTATCATTAAAATCTTAGATAAGACTATAAACTCTTAAGTATTCACCTATTTCCTTTAATTTTGATTTTAAATTACAAATTCATATGCATTTAACCATTTGTTTTGTCTTTATTTATTTGGCATACTATTATTTAACTCATACGTAAATTTATTTCATTTTAAACTCTCTAAATTTATAAAAACCCTTACCAAGCCTAAGAACTACTTTGGAAAGTAGAATAATATAGATTTTTCATTAGATTAGCACCAATGACATGAATTTCGTATCGTATCGGCCAAAAAATGGTGCAAAATGTGGGTATTTGGTACCGACTAACTATACTGGGATTTTCAACTAATACTGACCATTACCGGCCAATATTTGAAATAATGGTGGGTATCTTGACATTTAAGAAACATAGGGACTAAATTTTTTAAAACAACTTAACAAAATAAACACCGTACAGATCTTACTCACACTCTTACTTCTGTTCTCTCTCTCCTCTAGGCCCATCTTCATTCTCTATGCAAACATTATTTTCGCTGGCCACCACCACCATTGTGCCACCACCTGTCACTTACTGCCCAAGCCCAATGTTGTAACAAGTTTCCTCCACCTCTGATTGAACTGCCTGCCCAATCCTGCTCTTTCCACTAGTACTACTATCTCCACTCTCCACTAATCATTGTTGCTCTTCTTTAATCCACCATCATTGCTGCTCGCCTACTCATTGAACATATTGCAAAAATTTAGAATTTCCAGATCTAGATCCAAATTTATTTGGTTGACTAGAACCAACTCGACTGGACCCAACCTGACCCTAACTTGATTGCAATTTTTTATTTTTTAATGTGTTTTAAGTTGCTTGTTTCTGCTATGAATTGCAATTACATTGTGTTTTGGTTGTATTATGTGTGTTGTGTGAATGATTTATAAAACATACATTAGACAATTTGGGTTTAAAAGATGAAATTGTTTGTGTGAATTAGTTCGACTTCAATAAGATTTAAGCACTGTGAAGTTATCAAGAAATGAGATCAAAATAATATTGTATATAAATTATGGAAGAATATTTAAGTTGTGAGATTTATGAATTGTGTATCATTTAAGAATATGTCATTTCATTTGTTATTTTAATAATCATAAGAGTTAGATCAAATGCAATTCATTAAATTGTTAAATTGTTAATTAATTTATATGAAACATACAATTTACTAATTATTGTCTGTATATAAAAAGTATTTGACATATGATTGATAATTTAAATATAAGATTTAATATATAATTAAATAATTTAATATATGCAATTAAGTTAAAAGTTAAATGTTTGCATTTTTATATTGTTTATTATTGTCATTAGGAAATAAAATTACAAATATTAATATTTTCTTATGAGTAGCAAATAAACATTCATTATCTTATCTTATGGTTAGTTAAATACATAGTAAAAAATAATATGTGAATTTATAAGAGATACCCATTACTCAACATAATGTGAAATTATAAGTGTTTATATCATTTTTGCGATGTGAATTATCATAAAGAAAATTTATTTTTGCAATGTGCGCTATCATAAAGAAAGATGTAAGATAGATTATATCTAGAATCTAGATATGCTTCTGATTGAATCTTGAGATTTTATAGTTATGAAATGATAATATTATTATATACAAAAATTATATTTATGAATATGAATTTATTATTTTAATTTTGACATATGTCTTCAGTTATTTTTACAAATAAATGGAAGGTGATCGAGGTAAGTTTTTATCTTATAAACTCTCAATAATCCGCAAGCGCACGGTTCGTAGCGTAGTGTTAAAGGTATCGATCCTAAGAAGAATGAGAGTAATCTAATCCTAAAATCTAAGGCCAGAAAAACTATAAAACTAAAAATAAAATATGCAACAAAAATTAATTACGAGAATTGAGTTCAACCAATCAAATCAAAAATTAAACACAAAAGTATTAACAAGTGAGCTATATGCAATCACAATAGAAATCAGCTTAGGGAATTGACCAATTTATGAGAAAGGAGATTTTACTTCTCATTAACGTTAACCTAGCCGATTATGTGTCAATGGAGTGTCGGTTCTAGACTATCCTAGGGTTGATTACTCTCTCAAGAGTTATAATCATTAAACCCTAAATTAACCATAATCAGATTATGGAATTTGCAATCTCTCAATTCACAAATTTTCCAAAACCCTAATTAGGTCTAAAGCACTCTAATAAACTATCAGAACATCACATGGGTTCTCTCCTCTCACAATTACCAATATAATTTGACACAACTTCTATTAAATCACCCAACTCTCATTAATCTGATTTAATCATTTTTCCTTTAGTTCACCCTCTCAATTTATTACCGAATTACACAAGAACGCAATCAAATCATGACATTTATCTAATAAACACAATCGACTAAGTTATCATTAAATCAAAATAAAATCCTGAAAGAGAGATCACATCATCAATATTCCAAATCCTATCATCATATTATCCATCTCAATTCTATACATAAATAAAATTGAAACGAAAAGGAAATAATTAGAATAGACTACGGAAGGTAGTGACGTTAGGAAACCTCCTGATCTGGGAAGCACGTCGAGTCAGTCAAATTTGTCTTCCTCTTCTTCCTCTACCTTCATCTTCTTTCTTTCCCTTGGTATTCTCTATTTAGGGTTTCAAGTGTCGCTGATGCAAAAAGCTACTTTTTGCTCCTCGTAATGTTCTTTAAATAGTTTTTTATGTTTTGGGTAACCCTAGGTTCTTTCTGGGGGAGTCTAAAAAGTCTCTTGAAATGTGAAGTTTGTAAGCGACTTTTTGTCTACCCGACGTAGGCCCAAATGTCTTCTGAAACTCCTCTATCGTTCAATGTTGACTCTAAAACAATAGTAAGAACATCAAGGTACCCCAAAAATATAATATTTAAGCTTAAAAGCCTGTACTAACCCAGAAAACACTTAAAACACAAATAATTAACAATCTAACACAATTCTAACCTAAGCACATACTAAATGATCGAATTAATGGCTAAACACATATCAAACTATGCCCTAAAGCACAATGCAATTTACATTTATCATAAGGAAGTTCAAGTACTCTTGATAATTCAACTATTTTAGGAATATTCATGATCCAGCTCTGGCTAATGTTGTATTGGTTCTTGAAATGAAGAATCATATCATTTGTTTGTTTTGTAACAAGCATTTGAAAGGTGGAGAAATCAGTGGATTAAAGAATCATTTAGCTAGGGTCAAAAGTGATATGAAGCCTTGTAAAAAAGTGAGTTATGATGTAAAATAGAAAATGAAGACTTTGCTTGAAAAGTATCAGTATGAGAAATATAAAAGGTACATATTAAATTAAGAAATTAGTATTGGAAGTTCTTTGTTAGTAGTCAGGATGATACTGGGAATGCTGAAGGTGGTAGTATTCCTACCCAACAAGAAGGGAATGTTGCACCTAATGTTAGGAAAATAAGAAGACAAATGTCTAATTTTTTGCACCACAAACAACTCCTAGAGCTCAACCTTCAATTCGTAGTGCTTTATAATCTAGAAAAGTGACTCATAATATGGATATGGAAATGGTTAGATGGTGGTATGGTGGTATGATTCAGGTATAACATTCAATGTTTCTCTGTCTTATTATTATCAACCTATCATAAATGTTACCACCTTCTATGATCTAGGAGACAAACCTCCTTCAATTGATGATTGCAAGGGTAAACTCTTGAGTAGCTCTATTTAGGAAATAAAAAGTTATTTGAATGAACGAAGCATAACTTAGGCTATTTTGAGTGTTCAATCATACGGGATGGTTTGACAAATAGAAAACATGATTCTATTATTAATTTTTTGGTTTATTCTACAAAGAAGACAATGTTTTTTAAGTATATTGATGTATCTGACCTTGTTAAGAATGTTGATACATGCAACACCCCACTCCTGCAAGACATGTACCCAACATCCTGAGAGATATCTGAGTCCATGCCCCACGAAGGTGGCATGCTAGAGCACTCAATCATTCAAAATTCAATAAATTTTTTTTTAAACCACAACATAGTATACAAAAATCAATAACCAAATCAGGCCCACTTTAATTTATAAACATTTTCAATCATAGCAATACAAACATCATAATTTAAATAGTCATTTAGGGCCATTACAAATACAAAACATTTCCAATTCCAAAAGTTATTACATACCGCAATATTCAATTACAAATGATACAAAAATTTGCGAAATGTACAATTCAGTACAAAAATAAAGAAATACAATACAAATGCGAATTGATCCCGACCTCTATCCCTTACTTGCATGCCATAGGTATACTCCCGTTTGTCTAACAGGGTACTCTTCAAGCCTGAAAAATAATTGCAAATTTTGGGTGAGTCTTATGAACTTAATGAGGTAACCATCATCGATGATTCACTCAATTCATGCAACACACCATTTCACATAACACAAAATTCAAAATTTTGCATAATAGATCATGTATCACACTTTTACTCCAGCATAGGAAATTTCAACATTTCAATCAATCAAACATACTTGATATAAATGCATATGAAATGCTCATGAGACACTTTCATTTATTACGTTGTTGTGACCGAGTGCCTAAACTGTTCTGTATCCATTATGGATACCGAGCTCATTAATAATTATCTCTTATCTGCTTGGGGGGTACCGGGCTCATTATACATAGTAAGCCTTAGGCTCTTAATCATTGTTTGAGCTCGAGGCTCTTTTTACTCGTTGAGCTTTAAGCTCTGATCGGTGGCTACTTTGGTCACAACTGTCATTATCTGATTGTGCATTCATGAATGGAACGCATGTACCACAATCACTCATATTACAAAGCACTTAGGTCTTTACGTTCACATTCAAGTAGCACTTCAATATACATTCCACATTCACAATCATGGGACCTTCTGTCCGGAATCAACAATCAAATACATTCATTTCACATTCATTTATCATTCAAAGCATAATTTAAGCAAACAATAATTGAGAGAAACTGTCTAGGTTACTCATAAGTTTCTCCCGAAGCTAATGCCTGGAAGTTCTGGCAACGTCTAGAGGTTGACGTTCCAGTTGCTCGTCTATATCAAACAACATACACATATATCACAATATGCACAATTATAATTGTTCAATAATGCACATGGATGAAATGAATTATGTACAATGCATGTTCATAATAATCCCGGGTATTGATTCATCAATTTCATCAAAAAATCAATCTCATATCAAAACTCATCTAAGTATAATTTATACTTAGGTTTATGCCTCACTAAACCCATTAAAATCTCTATTCCTTTCTCATTGACTCACTTCAGATTTTTCGAAGTCACACTTTCAGGCCTGATGTTCACATTCAATTAGAAAGTGAAACTGATGTAATTTCGTCATACTCTCTTATAGAAAAGTGTTCCTATATGTCTTATCTTTTCATTGACACCAAAATCACTCAATTTGGTTCAATAATTTGGAAGATATACCTCCAACATTATCGGGTTGTTCACATTTAAAAACAGTGTACTATGTACAGCTTCCATCCAGAAATTCAATATTTTAAAGAAAGAATCAAAATTATACTTCTTGAGAAAGTTTGTAGGAATATATCTATAGTTTACTCCAAATTAAAACTCATCTCATTTGGAATCTTATAGATCCAAATATAATCAAAATACTGAAGGGTGTTCAGGAAGAAAATCCTATTTCATTGTTCCAACAGATTCCACATTTTGATTTGATAAATCTCTGTCAATTCGATTCCAAATGCTACAAAATTTTATGGAGGGATGGAAAAATGTATCATTAATCCATTGGTTTAAGAATCAAATAATTTTAAGTTCTATAGAAGAAGTTATGGTTAAAAGAAGGAAGGCTGTTCAGGGTGAGTCAGCTCTTTGGTCAAACCAACAAAGTCAAGCACGACGGTGCTTCCCAACCAATTTCAGCAACGTCACCCTCGTGCTTGACTTCCCAACCTACCAAGCAATGTGACCCTCGTGCTTAAGCATGAGGGCGACTTCCACTCAACTACAATTTGCATCTTCTTCCTCTCTCCCATTTTTTTTCTCCAGCTCTTCCCAAAACAGAATTTCGGGTCACTTTTACCCGATCATTTCGACAATGAAAACGAAGAATTTAGGCCAAAATTTCTTCTAAAAAATTATTCCTTTATGTCTTAACTTCCAAATGAAACCAATTTCATGCAATTTGGTTGGATATTCTGCAAGTTATGCTAAAAACACTGCAGACTGTTCCAAACCACGACAGAAACCACAAAATCAACTTTCAAACTCCATGACTTTCGATCCAAAACTCCAAAATTTACAAAATTTATATCAATGGAAAGTTTAAATAAAGATATACAACTTCTATGAAGACAACTTTGTTAAAAACTCTCTCTATCAATACAGAAAACTCATGAAAGTTTCAAATCAAAAAATTTTTTAAACTCTTTACTTACAGCATTCAATTCCTCATGCTTAATCTATCATTTCTAGTTCAATGCTCATCATTTATCCATTATTATAACTCCCTTTCAACTCAACATCATCCATAACCAAATTATAGCCCATGATTGATCATAAACACTAATAACAGAACATACACATGTATGTGCATTTATCATCCATTTTCTGCACATATTCAACTTCATTTCCACTTTCATTCCACTTCTAACTATCACGTTGATCCTTCACATTTCAAGACACCATATTAATCCCTTTCTTTAGCTTTAGACTCATTTTATTTTATCACAAAACACCCAAAGAGATTCACATTAATTCATCAAGAAAACATAACAAAAAACCCAATATGTATCTAGTCTTTTTTTTTCTGCAATTTTTCCTACACCCAGTACTGAACTTCAAGTCAAAATTGGAAACTCTTAAAGACAGATTTTGAAATCAATGTCTTCATACAAAATGTAGCCCTATGTTGCTAGTTTAATCCAAACTAAGAATCATCTCGATTGAACAACTACTGGGCAAGTTATGGCTAAAACACAGAAGCATACTCATAGGTCATGTTGTTGCAACATTTTCCAGCTCAACTACCAAATTTTTGTTTCCAACCTTAACATAACTCGTACGAAGATCACCTTTTCTACCTAATCACTCCTCATTCTCAACTCCATTTCAAATCCAAAACATTCACAAATCAATTCATGATCTATATTTGATCATTAACCAAAAACAGAACATATTCACAATTACAAAAACATGCAATTTACATAGATTTTTCACCATCCACGTCACACACATTCAACTCATAAAATCAAGTCGTCAATCCCACATTTCTCATCATTCTAGTTTCATTTAACAATACCTATAACATTTAAAGCATAACTTACTTGATTTAGCTTCAAATCTTGAAAAACAACACTTAGCCCTAGCTCCCTAGCTTCATACGATCTTCATGGAGGTTAGAAGGATTTAAGATTTTCTTGGCTCTAATAAAAGCTCTTATCTTCCTCTACCTTTTTTGCTTCTTGAACCACCTCAAATTATCTCTCCAAAGCTAAGAAATGAGGAAACCCTAGCTCAAACTCTCTTCTTTTCTCTCAAATCATCGAAACTCTCTTCTCCTCTCTTATATTTTTGTTTTTTTTTCTCTCTTCTCAATTCACATTTTGCTTCTTCCTTAAAATACTACTTTTGTTCTTCCACTTATACCCTTAATGAATATAAAATACCCATTTTGCCCTTCCTTATAAACCTTGTATCTTTTATCCTTAAGTGATCTCCCAAAAAAAATTGCCCTTCATGAAATCTTACTACCTTAACACTCTAATTCAATTAACCTATGTCATAAAATCTTGCTAACATTAACATAATAATTAACTCCACAAAATCACATTCATAATTCAATTATAAATCAATTATACCCAGAATTTCTATGAACGCATGTACAATTATTTTCATGCGCAAAAATTCTATATTAATGGATATGAGCATATTATGTAATCTATGAGCATGCAAAATGCATTTCTAAGCTCTCATTGATCACTCATATTTCCTATTCTAGCCTCCCCATAGGTAATGGGATGTTACAGATACTTTGTTTGATATATTTGATGGCCTTGTTAGGAATGCTGATACCTATTTGACATATTTGAGGAAGATATGAATGAAGTTGTGCCAAAAAATATTGTTTGGTTCATTATTGACAATGATTCCACTTATAAAGCAGTTGGAATAAGATTGCACAGCAAGTATAATTCTTTTTATTAGACTCGTTGGGATGCATATTGCATTGACTTGATGTTGAAAAATATAGCAAATGCTAGGTGTTTCTTATTATTGAAGAGACTACAAAAATAAAAAAGGTGACTAGGTTTATCTGCAATTGTGCATGAGTCTTGAATTTACTGAGAGAGGATTTCAATAATGGTAAGAATTTGTATCGTCCTATTATTAAAAGATTTGAAACAAATTTCATAACACTTCAATGTTTTATTATGATGAATAAAGAGTTAAAATAAATATTTACAAGTGATAAGTGAGTTGCATCTCAATATTGATTTTTTGGTTTATTCTACAAAGGGGACAATGTTTTTAAAGTATATTGATGCATCTAGCCTTAATAGGAATGTTGATACTTTATTTGAAATATTTGATAAAGTTGTGAATGAAGTTGGGCCAACAAATATTGTTCAGTTCATTAATGACAATGATTCCACTTATAAAAGCTACACATTGCATTGGCTTGATGTTGAAAAATATAAAGGATGATAGGTATTTTCCTATTATTGATGAGACTGTGTAGAAAGAAAAAAAGGTGATCAAGTTTATCTACAATCATGCGTGGGTGTTGAATTTAATGAGAAATGATTTCGTCAATGGTAGAATTTTATGTCATCCTGCTATTACAAGATTTGCAACAAATTTCTTATCACTTCAGCGTTTTATTATGATGAAGAAAAAGTTGAAACAAATTTTTACAAGTGATAAGTGGGTTGTATCTCAGCATGCTAGTTCTAATGTTAGATTGGAGGTTTCTAGAATTATACTTGAAGATAATAAATTATGGTCCTAATGTCAATTTTTTATCTGATTTATGAGCCTTTGATGAAGGTATTTTATTTGGCTAATAGTGATGAGAAGGCAACAATGAGTTATTTTTATGATGTCATAAAAAGGATGAAGGTGTTAAGTGACTATTTCATCACAATAGCTTAAGCTATTGTGTGAGGCCATTTTAATTAGTCTTATATATTCCCTAACACATCACTCAAGTGAAAGCCCTTTGGGCTTAAAAATTGCATAGGCTCACTTTACCTTGTGCTAAATTAATTTGATGATAAATAGGCAGGTGGTAGGATTTGAACTCAAGATCGTTTGGTTATAAAGGCTCTGATACCATGTTAAACGGCCATTTCACCACAATAGCTTAAGCTATTGTGTGAGGCCATTTTAATTGGTTTTATATATTCGCTAACAGGAGGAAGCAATCAAGGCCAATATAAAAAATATACCTTCTTTATACATACCTTATCTTGTAGTCATTAATGAAAGATGAGAAAAATAAATTTACTCTCTGTTGATTGAAGCTGGTGTATTTTCTTTTTAATAATAATGTCTATTTTAGAACAAGTTTTATAAAGAAAGCTAAAGTGAATAAGGGACTGCTATTAACTATTACAACAATTGTTGCCCATAAGAAATGCAAGATCTCATAAGTTCATAAATGGAGATTTATAAGGATGCTTTTGATAATTTTAGGATGCCAATTATTATTCATCAAAGATACAAACTTAATCCAAGTATATATATTTTTCACATTTTTTACTTGTTGAAAATTAATTATCACTTTATTTTGTTTATAATGCTATTTTTGTTGTCTTACGGATTAGAATTACTTGGTGGAATCAATTCGAAAAAGGTGTTCTATAATCACAAAGGTTTAAAATTCAAATTCTAAGTCAATGTTGAATATGTTTGAAGATATTCTTAAAAGGACCCATCATGGAGTTCCCCTTTGGAACCCGAGTGGAGCTCTCCAATGAACATGGTAGCCCTTCAATCGATATCTAACTTAACCGAATGATTTTAAAGGACACTTATATGTCATCAATTCTTTTGTAAAGAATTTAGTCATATAAAATAATTAAAATACACTCACAACTTGCTAGTTTTCTTTTCACCACTTCGAAATCCTTCAGTTGGTTTTGTTTTCCGATATGAAAACCTAACACAAATACATTCAACTCCTTAATACAATTTTCAATCAAATATGCCATAAACCATATCAACTTCATTACTTTCCATATACACTCCATAAACTAATTTTTCTCCAAATGATAGCATAACACTTCATTTAATAATTCTAATACCACAAATACACTTAACGACCTTCCTTAATCACATTCACATGGTCATTATATCATAACCATGCTTTTATACTAAAAATGCATTTAAGGCTAAACTTAACATATTTAACTTCAAACTTTTCGAATTCAATTTCATTTGATTTCTAACACTTAAAACCAATCCAAATTCCCTTCCATGACATTTTAATACACACATTTAAGCCATAAAATTTGCATTAACAAATTTTTACACAAATCATGCACCCTAAACCAAATTTCAATCAAAATAATTCCAAATCAATTATTTTCATTTCTTTGTTTCATTAACAGCAAAATCATGCTATAAACATCATAAAACATCAAAATAAAATTTTGAATCATAATATATTAAAAACCCTAACCATGGTCGAAAACTTATCTAATCATTTCTTGGTTTTTCTGTCATTCTTTCATCATTAAACTAACTTCATAATGCCATCCATTAATCTTAAATCATCAAATAACAAAATCAAACACTTTAGGCAATTATCTCACTTTTGAACAAGTTTGAACAACGTTCCATACACTAGATTCACATGATTTGCTTCTCCCAATTCCTTCTAATGCAATCAAACCTAGATATTACATCAAAAGGGTGCAATTTACATCATCAAAACGAAATCTAACCTATAACCCAACAAATCCTTTTTTTTAACAAAATTACTAAGCTTACCTACCCATTTTGTTCTTCCTCTTCACTTAGATAGCTTTGAAATCTTGTTAGAAGTTTAATTGGAGGTGAAAGAGCACAAAAAAATCCTTGGATCACTTTTCCATTGCTTAACCATAGCTCTCTCTTCTCTTTTCTCTTTCTCTTTTTGTCTCTCTCATCCTTCCTTTCTCTCATCAATGGCCAAAACCCACCCTTGCTTCTCTTTTATTTTCTTTTAGTTTTTGGGCTCTTTAATGCGCCTCTCACAAGATGTAGCAAAATGTCTTAAGTTTTGTTTTTTATACTCATTTAAAGGATTACACATGTCACCTTCCTATTTGTCATTAATAATGACTCATCACAGACATGTCATTTTCGCATCGGTCATCTCTAATGACTCATCAATCCACTAACATCATGTAAAAAGATAGAATTGCCCTTAATGAGTACAAAAAGACCAAATTGCCCTTTAATGCATTTAATTTACCAACTAACTGAATTAAATCTCGAAATTATTCTACAACCGTCTTATCATAAAATTGACCATGAAATACTATAATTAGGGTCAATACTTATTGATCGGATGTTTTTAAAAATTTCTAATGGGTTTAAAATAATAAATACCTATTACTTTCCAAAATCGACATTTTAGTCTAATAATTTTGGATTACTCAAATTCTATTTAAACAACCTCCGTTTTAACCTATTTCAATTCCTATGGACTCTAATCCTAATTTTGAAGCTTTTCATCATATTTCAAAATTGTTCGATAACTTTTCAATTGTCCAGAAGAATTTTCAGATTGAATATGGAAATCACTTAATGTCATCGAAATCATCCAGATTCCATTCAAAAGTGTCACTTAAATCTCCAAAGCACATTTTGGAGCTTTTAAAGCTTGTGTGAACTCATTTTGTAGCTTACAATTCCATTTTTGTTCATAGCCTAATATAGAAGTAGTTTGATTAAGTAGTATAATACTAATTTTTCTTAATGTTAGAGCATTTTCACCAGATAATCTTTATCAATCTTTTGTATTTTAAATTAGTAATTATATAAGATAGAAAATATGTTATTACTAAGCAAGGGAAAGGATAAAAGTATGAAAGTCATTAGCCTACTTTTTTTCTATTGTGAGTTCTCCCTTTACAAATAATCTAGCAAAATTTCTTAAACCTTTATAATGCAATTTAATATCATTTATTGCCTTTAATTGCTCTTTTTAAAGAGAAAATAACTTTGTATTCAATTAAATCAAAAAGACCACCCAAATTATCAATATATGTATATACGTCTCTGCTATATAAGTAATAAAGATTGAGAAAGTAAGCGACTACGAAAATATTTTGAATAGGATGTTTATCTCATCGCAAGTTAAGATATATATATAAGGCTTATATAATTTATCCTTCCTTTTAAAAAGACTTATAATTATTTTGCAAACTCTAAAATTGGCTTCTCATTTGAGTCGAAAATTCTCAACAATGTCATAAATGGAGCCACAATTTTTGCAATAATCAAGCAAACCTCCCAAAATTCATTATCTAAAATAATAATATAAACCTCTGTTCTTTTTCACCCTTTTAATAACTTATGATTTGAAAAGCGTTTACTTGCTACTAAATTTTGAAATGATCATTTCAAAGTTATAAATGTATTTGTAAACCTAAAAATAGTTAAAAACACAATCTCAACCTAATCTTCTTCCTTTTTTAACTAAGATAAAAAAGGTAATATGATTATATATAAATATTGTGATCTTTGATACACGAGAAGCAATATTAGAATTATGATCAATATAATTAATATCTTTTAGAATAAGATTTATACAATGAGCAATGGATGAAGTGTAGCGCCCCCTTACCGTAGAGTACCCACCGGAACACCCATAGGTCATTCCGGTACATATTCTACGATAAGAGAGA